>JAQZBX010025176.1:0-29709 GCA_029593785.1 Cabassous unicinctus | reverse complement strand
CCAGTACCATGCTGTTTTGACCACTGTAGCTTTGTAATATGTTTCAAAGTCAGGCAGTGAAATTCCTCCCACGTCGCTCTTTTTTTTTTTAGAATGCTTTTGGCTATTCGGGTGCACTTACTCTTCCAGATGAATTTGGTAATTGCCTTCTCTAATTTTGTAAAGTAAGCTGTTGGGATTTTGATTGGTATTGCATTGAATCTACAAATCAGTTTGGGTAAGATTGACATCTTCACGATATTTATTCTTCCAATCCATGAACACGGAATGTCTTTCCATTTGTTTAGGTCTTTCTTTTACCATTATTTTGTAGTTTTCTGCATATAGGTCCTGTACTACTTTGGTTAAATTAACTCCTAGATATTTGGGTCTTTTTGTTGCTATTGAAAATGGAATTTTTTCCCTGATTCCTCCTCAGGTTGTTCAGTACTAGTGTACAAAAACATTACTGATTTTTGCATTGATCTTGTATCCTGCCACTTTGCTGAACTCATTTATTAGTTCAAGTAGCTTTGTCGTGGATACTTCAGGATTTTCTAAGTAGAGGATCATGTCATCTGCAAACAGTGAGAGTTTTACTTGCTCTTTTCCTATTTGGATGCCTTTAATTTTTTTTTCTTGTCTAATTGCCCTAGCTAGAACTTCTAGTACAATGTTGAATAACAATGGTGACAGTGGGCATCCTTGTCTTGTTCCCGATCTTAGAGGGAAAGCTTTCAACCTTTCCCCATTGAGTATGATGTTGGCTGTGGGTTTTTCATATATGCCTTTTATTATATTGAGGAATTTTCCTTCTATTCCTACCTTTTGAAGTGTTTTTATCAAAAAAGGATGCTGGATTTGTCGAATGCCTTTTCTGCATCTATTGACATGATCATGTGTTTTTTTTTCCTTTAATTTGTTAATGTGGTGTATTACATTGATTGATTTTCTTATGTTGAACCAGCCTTGCTTGCATACCAGGAATAAATCCCACTTGGTCGTGATGTATAAGTCTTTTGATATGCTGTTGGATTCGATTTGCAAGTATTTTGTTGAGAATTTTTGCATCTATGTTCATTGGAGAGATTGGCCTGTAATTTTCTTTTCGTGTAATATCTTTATCTGGCTTTGGTATTAGGGTGATGTTGGCTTCATAAAATGTGTTGGGTAATTTTCCCTCCTCTTCAATTTTTTGGGAGAGTTTAAACAGGATTGGTGTGAATTCTTTTCGAAATGCTTGGTAGAATTCACCTGTGAGGCCATCTGGTCCTGGACTTTTCTTTGCTGGGAGATTTTTGATGGATTCAATCTCCTTAAATGTGATTGGTTTGTTAAGTTCTTGTATTTCTTGTAGCGTCAGTGTAGGTTGGTTGTGTGTTTCTAGGAATTTGTCCATTTCATCCAGGTTGTCTAGTTTGTTGGCATATAGTTTCTCATAATAGCCTCTTATGATTCTTTTTATTTCTGTGAAGTCATTTGTAACTTCTCCCCTTTAATTTCTGATTGTATTTATTTGCATCTTCTCTCTTTTTTTTTCTTTGTTTGTCTAGCTAGGGGTTTGTCAATTTTATTGATTTTCTCAAAGAACCAGCTTTTTGTTTTGTTGATTTTCTCTATTTTTCTGTTCTCATTTTCATTTATTTCTGCTCTAATCTTTATTATTTCTTTCCTTCTGCTTGCTTTGGGATAGTTTTGCTGTTCTTTTTCTAGTTTCTCTAGTTGTTCAGTTAAATCTTTGCGTTTAGCTCTTTCTTGTTTTTTAGTATAGGCATTTAGGGCTATAAATTTCCCTCTCAAGACTGTCTTCGCTGTATCCCATAGGTTTTGATACGTTGTGTTCTCAGTTACATTTGTCTCGATATATTCACTGATTTCACTTGCAATTTCTTCTTTGACCCACTAATTATTTAGGAGTGTGTTGTTCAGTCTCCGCACATTTGCGAATTGACTTTTTCCTGTCTATTATTGATATCTAGTTTCATTCCATTATGATCTGAGAAGGTGCTTTGTATAATTTCAATCTTTCTATATTTATTGAGAGCTGAATTGTGACCTAACATGTGGTCCATCCTGGAGAAAGATCCATGGGCACTTGAGAAGAATGTGTATACCCCCCTGAGTTTGGATACAGTGTTCTGTATATGTCTGTTAGGTCTAACTTGTTTATCATATTGTTCAAGTTCTCTGTTTCCTTGTTGATCTTCTGTCTAGTTATTCTATCTAATGATGTGAGTGGGGTGTTGTCTCCAAAGATTATTGTAGAAATGTCTATTTCTGCCTTCAGTTTTGCCAGAGTTTGTCTCATATATTTTGGGGCACCCTGGTTAGGTGCGTAGATATTTATGACTGTTATATCTTCCTGGTGGATTGTCCCTTTTATTAATATATAATGGCCTTCTGTATCTCTTATAACTTTTTTGCATTTAAAGTCTGTTTTGTCTGATAATAGTATAGCTACCCCTGCTCTTTTCTGGTTACTATTCGTGTGGAGTATCTTTTTCCAACCTTTCACTTTCAATCGGTTTGTATCCCTGGGTCTGAAGTGAGTTTCTTGTAAGCAGCATATGGATGGCTCATGTTTTTTTATCTACTCTATCAGCCTGTATCTTTTGATTGGGGAGTTTAATCCATTCGCATTCAATGATACTACTGTAAATGCACTATTTACTTCTCCATTTTATTCTTTGGTTTTCATATGTCATCTTGTTTTTGTCTCTCTTTTTACTCTTTTGATTATTCTTTCTGCTATTCTTTCTTCTATACTCTCCTCCAAGCCTCTTTCTCCTGCCTTTTTCTTTCAGGTTCTAAGGCTTCCTTTAATATTTCCTGCGAAGGTGGGTTCTTTTTTGCAAACTCTCTTAGTTTCTGTTTGTGAATATTTTATACTCACCTTCATATTTGAAGGACAGTTTTGCCGGATAAAGAATTCTCCGCTGGCAGTTTTTCTCTTTCAGTTTCCTAATTGTATCATACCACTGTCTTCTGGCCTCCATGGTTTCTGACGAGAAATCTGTGCTAAGTCTTACTGGACATCCCTTGTATGTGATCATTTGCTTTTCTCTTGCTGCTCTGAGAATTTTTGTCTTTTTCTTTGACATTTGACATTCTGGGTAGTATGTGTCTTGGCGTAGGTCTGTTTGGATTTATTCTGATTGGGGTACGATGTGCTTCTTGGACATGTAAGTTCATTTCTTTCGTGAGAGTTGGGGGAAATTTTCAGCTATTATTTCCTCAAATAGTCTTTCTGCCCCTTTACCTTTTTCTTCCCTTTCTGGAACTCCCATGACACGTATGTTGTTGCGTTTTGTGTTGTCATTCAACTCTCTGAGCCCCTGCTCAATTTTTCCATTCTTTTTTCTCTCTGTTCTTTTCTCTCTCCAGTTTTAGCTGCTCTTTCTTTGGTATCGCTTATTCTTTCTTCTTTCATTTCAAGTCTGCTGTTGTATGCCTCAGATGTGTTTTTGGCCTCACCTGTTGTGTCTTTCATTCCCATGATCTCTGTTACTTTTCTGTTCAGGATTTCAAATTCTTCTTTGCATTCGCTCAATGTCTTCTTGATGTCATTTATCTCTTTAACTGTACTGTCTTTCAGCTCATTAATTTGATTTTGGAAATTTGTGCTCTTCTTGCTGATTAGTTCTCTGAAATTCTGCATCTCTTCTGGGACTTTAATGTATTCCTTTTCTTGGGCCATGTCTTCTATTAGTATGGCTCGTAATTTTTTGCTGGTGTTTAGGCATCTGGTTAGGATGTAGTTCACTCAGATGCTCAATCTCTTTCTCTTTTATAGGGATTTAGTGGCAGGAGGCTGTGACTTACCACAGCTCTTTGGTTTTTGGCTCGACTTGGATTGTTAGGATTGTCCTGCTGGTTGCTCAAAAAACTGGGCACTGAACTCAGTAATTGGTTGTAGACTCACTTCCTAGGGCCTTGGGCAGGGAGGCTATAGAGGCCAGGAAAAGCCTCTCCTACTTATTTTTAATTTTCTTATGTTCACTTCCTTCGTCTGCCAGGAGATGGTGCTCTTTGGCAGCTCTCAATTCAATGCCTGGTCGGAGTCTATTTGTTGTGACACAGACCAGATCAATGTGATAGAGCTTCCTGTCTGGAGGCTAAGAGCCTTGTAATTCAGACTTTCTGAGAGTTCTCCAGGCTTCTCTGGCAGCCCCCTCCCTTTTCCCAGTTAGGAAATATTTCCACTCCCCTCTGAGTCCTCAACAATCAGTCCCTGTTAATAGAAGAGGAGATTGGGAGGTTTGTATATCTTTAGCCCTTTGCAGGCTCCAAGGCAAACAAGGGCGCAGCCCCACCTAGCCTGGAAGGGCTCTAAGGACAGGGCAGACCAAACCTGTGAGTTAAAAGCTGAGTCAGCTCCAGGCTCTCTCTCCCCTCTCCTGTGGAGTCCTCAACAATTATTCCAGGCTAGAAGAGAGGTAGATTGTGAGGGTGGGATTTCCTCGCATTTCTCCAGTCCTTCACCGGCTCCCAGGGCAAACCACTGGGGCAAACCACCGGGTGGTCCCACCTGGCCTGGAAGGGCTTGTGGGGCACCGCAGCCCAAATTTGGGGGTCAGAACCTGAGTCAACCTTAGGCTGTGTCCCTCTCTCTCCCCTTTCCTGGGGTGGTAGATCCCTGGAGTCCCCTTTGTCTGTAGTCGCAGGCCCAGAGAATTCTAGAGTCTTTAGTGTGTGGGAGGGCGCTGGCGCCGCACTGGTTCCAACTCATGGTTCTGTCGTCGCAATTTCCCTCTTTTGTCTCTCTCCTCTGGGTGGTGTGCAGCCTTCGCCTGCTGTCCTAAACCCTAGAAGATCTTTTTCAGGGCTGTTACAGCCTGTCTTCTAGCTATTTTTCTGGAGAAGAGATTCCCATGTCTTACTCGTCTGCCATCTTCCTGGAAGCCTCTTCTTTAGGGATAATGAAAATGTTCTGAAATTAGACAATGGTGATAGTTGCACAACCTTGTGAATATACTAAAACTTAATTGTGCACTTTAAAATGGTGCTTTTTTTTTGAAAATAAGCTTTTTCTTTTGTTTTAAGTTTACAGAAAAATTAAGATAGTACAGAGTTCCCGTATATCCTGCAACCAGTTTCTTTAATTATTAACGTCTTATATTAGTATGCTATATTTATTAAAATCAATGAACCAATATTGATACATTATTAACTATAATCTATTGTTTATTCAGATTTCTTTAGTTTTTACCTAATGTCTTTTTCCTATTCCAGGTTCCTATGTAGGGTGTACTGCATTATGTTTAGTTGTTATGTCTCCTTAGGCTCCTATTGGACAGTTTCTCAGACTTTTTTTTTTCCCCTATGATATTGACAATTTGGAGTACTGGTCAGGTATTTTGTAGAATTGGGATTTGTTTGTAGGAATTTGTCCAGTAGTTTTCCTCACTAAAATGGGGTTGTGTTTTGGGGAGGAAGATTACAGGGGTAAAGAGACATATTCTTTCTTTTTTTCTTTTTTTTAAAGATTTATTTTATTTATTTATGCCCCCCTCTTTGTTGTTTGCGGTCGCTGTCAGCTCTCTGTTCATTTGCTGTGTGCTTTCTGTGTTTGCTCGTCTTCTCTTTAGGAGGCACCGGGAACCGAACCCGGAACCTCCCATGTGGAAGAGAGGCACTCAACCACCTGAGCCACCTCAGCTCCCTGGTTTATTGTGTCTCTCGTTGTCTTTCTTCTTTGTGTCTCTCTTGTTGGGTCATCTCGCTATGCCTGCCTGCTGCACCAGCTTGCCTTCTCCAGGAGGCACCGGGAAATGAACCCGGGACCTCCCATGTGGTAGGCGGAAGCCCAATCTGCTTGAGCCTCATCCGCTTCCCATGAAGAGCCATTTTCATCACATCATATCAAGGGTACTTAGTATCATCATGATTTATGAATGTTACTGACCTTGATCAACTGACTGTGGTAGTGTTTATCAGGGTTTTTTTTTTTTTCCACTGTAAAATTCTTTTCCGAAGTAAGTCACCATGCATAGGCTACACTTATGGCGTGGGAAATTGTGCGCCTTTCCTTGAGAGTGTAATATCTACCTAAATTATTTGGAATTCTTCTGCATGGGCGATTTGTCTCTTCCCTCCAATTTGTTAGTTTATTCAGTCATTTATTATATCAGTAAGGACTCACAGATATTTCCTTTGTATTTTGGGTCATAATCTAATATACTTTATTTAGTTGTTGAAATTGTTACAGCTTTGACCATTAGGAGCTCTTTCAGTTAGTTCCTTTTCCCCTTTGACATGCCCCATCAGTGTGGGTTGATGTATTTTTTGTTTTTTGTTTTTTGACCCTCTTTTCTTTTCTTTCTGAAAATAGTGAATTTTATGGTATGTGAATTTTATTTCAATTACAAGAGCACACAGGAGCCAGTGTGAAGCAGCTCCTGTTGGTCATATGTAGGCCAATTTGAGCATCAAAATTAATAGTTACAGTAATGGATTACAACTCATTGACTAAAATAGACCTTCATGAGTACCTATTAAGTACATGAATAAATAAGTTGAAAAGCTAAAGCTCTTCTTTTCAGTAGAATGCCAGCTGATAATTGTAGAAGGAATGATGGTTTGGCAACCATATAATGGTGGTTGATTCATTTGGGTGTCATCAGTGGAGGCTAATGCTGGTAGAGATTTGAAGATCTTGTCATAATCTTTGCAATATGACTCCACAAAATACTAATCAAGTAAAATTGGAAAAAATGTAACTTTACAGGGGAGAAACTTTGCAGTTCACACTGAGCATCCTTTTATTAGGGAAATACACTCTGGATATTTAGAGGAGATGAAGCATAATATCTGCAGCCTGCTCTCAAAGGTTCAGGAAAAGCCTAAAGCTAATGGGTGTATGTGTGCTATGTGGCAAGATGGATGGAAGAATTTTACTGCAGGCAATTCCTGATTTTTATCTATCCAAAAAGAACCCTTATTTTGTGAAACTCTTTTGGAAACTGCAAAGTTTCTTCAAAATAAAAACTGTGTGAGAAGCCAAAGAAAAAACTTTTCTAGTTGTTATACACATGGGCATTAAAACTCTCAAAATCTGGGAGGGTCCTATTGACAGAAAAACTGAAAAATTCAGATACAGGGCCCAGATCACTTAAATTATGTGCAGAAACGAACACAACATAAAATCTATGTCATGAAAACTTCTGGAAGATTTCTAGAAGGACAGTTGGGCTTTTAAAATTATTTTATTCACTTATTTATTTACTTAACAAAAAGGAAAGCTAAGGCTTAGAATCTCTTGATATAATTTATTCTGATATGGCTTCCTCAGCAGATTCTTTTTTTTTTTAAGAGTCAAAGAGGGGAGTGGATGTGGGTCAAGCGGTTGAGCGCCTGCCTCACTCATGGGAAGTCACAGGTTTGGTTCCTCCTGAAAAAACAAAAACAAACAACAAGCAAAACAAATGGAAAAAAAAACCAGCTCAGGGAAGCCGATGTGGCTAGTGGCTGAGCACCGGCTTCCCACATAGAAGGTCCCAGGTTCATTACCTAGCCCCTGGTACCTCAAAAAAAAATAAAAAAGTAAAAATAAGTAAATAAATAAAAGAGACCCGTGGAACTTTCCTTCACCAAAACAGCAAAGCCTGAAAGATGTGTTAACAAGAGCATTGCATAGGCTGTATCTATGGTGAATGCCACTATTTGTTTTTTCTTTGGCTTCTCAGATAAACTTTGTGTTTTGAAGAAATTTTGCAGTTTTCAACAGAGTTTCACAAAATAATTCTTTTTAGATAAATAAAAATCAGGAATTGCTTGCAGTAAAACAATCCAGTTCTCATGCTAAAGGAAAGGTCATTGGTGCCATTACCTCCATAGTCTCTTTAAAAGTATCAAAAGAAACAGCAGTGATTCTGCAGTAAATGATTCCTGATTCAGTTTACTTCTTCCGTCCTAAGTTACAAGTCATATTGACCATAATAAAGCATGTGGCTTTTATTATATTGTGTGTAGCTTCTTCAGATGTGGAAGTGGAATAAGCTAATTTTACTGGGTACTTCAGGTCATATACTCTGGTTTGCTCAGATTGAAGTTTTAAGTCCTGCTGTTTTCAACATGGCTTCTCACAAATGATATCGAAACTGTTGTATTCTCAGGGTAAATAGAACTAAAGAACTTTTTCAGTTTTGTTGACTTTAAAATGACTTTCTAAAGCATTTTCAGTTTTGTGTCTAGCTCATGGATTTCTTAAAACTCTCATTCATAGTTTTCCAGATAAAATTCTCTCAGGTTAGAGATTAAAATAGTTGCTGTAAGACATCCCAGGGTTCATTCCCTCACAGATTCTTTGAATAACTAGCCAGAATTGGCAGAGTCATTTTCCTAGTTTGTGGACTCCAGAAAATTCTGTTCTTAAAGCGAACCCATTCCTGTGCTGTAACCTATTGTATGTAGTGGGACCTTTTGATTTGATCGCTTCAGATAAGGGCCTTTGTTTAGATTGTGGGAACCTTTGATTGGATTGAATTCAGTTCAGGGCCTTTGATTGGAGTACTTTAGTGAGGTGTGACCCAGGGTGGGTCTTGACCATCTTGCTGGAGTCTGGAGAAACATGAAGAAATGCAGAGAGAAACAGAAATGTAAGCTTTTACCCCGCCATGTGAGAGAGGATTCCAGGATCACCTACAGCTGCAAAAAGATAGGGAAATCCTGAGAGACTGAGAGAGTGGCTAGAGACTGGAGTCAGTGGAGCAGCCTGAAGCTGAAGCATGGAGAACTGGAAGAGATTGGGGAGAGATGAGCTATGTGCCTGATCACCCACAGCTGAGCTCACGGAGAAAGTGAGCCTGGAAGAGAAGACACAGACCAGCAACCATTTTGCCTTGCCATGTGCCAGGAGTCCAGAATCAGTGAAGTATCCAACCTTTGGTGAGACAACATCTCTGATGATGCCTTGATTTGGACATTTTCACAGCCTCAAAACTATAAGCTTTTACCTTAATAAATTCCCATTATAAAAGCCAACTCATTTCTGGTATTTTGCATTGGCAGCCTTTAGCAAACTGAACCAGTCATCTTCCTCAAAACTCCAGAAAACAGGATTGCAGTAACTGGGCAAGTGCTGAATCAAGAAAACTCAATTTAAACAGTATGAGAAGATTGTGGTGCTTTGCTATCCTCTCCCCACTCCCTTTGCAGCACTGTGTGGAGCTGGACTTTGCTCCCATTGTGAGTCCCTGGCCCTGTTCCACAGGGCACAGAGTAACCCTGTGCGTATACTGGGGTGCCTCTATATCAGTGCCAATCCACTGGGTGATAGCCTGAAAGACTGAATCACAGCATTCATTCCAGGATGTCCTCCCAAAACTTGCCATGCAGGCGGAAGCACCTTGCTCACAGCTAACAGTGTACGAAACAATCAAATTCAAGGTGGCCTGGAGCAAAGGATTACCAGCTTTAAGATATATAGGGAGATGTCTATTGCTTAGGGAGTAAGAGTGGAATTCAAATTCTTATAAACAGTGGAGTTCCTAAGGCCAGAGGCATATGCCCAGGGCAAGAAACAGGGTCAGAAAAGATGGAGAAGGCCTTGCATTTTCTCCTCAGGCTCATCATCTTGATAGGAGGGTTTAACTATAAAGAAGAGTACCAGCCAGCACAGAGCCAATTTGCAAAGATTGTGTGTAGCAGTTTGGCAGTTGGATGAAGTTATGAATTCCAAAAATAGATACTGGATTATGCTTGTAAACGGATCTGTTCATCTGGGCATGATTAAGTTATAAGTGGGGCTTTGATTGGGCCATATCAGTAGGGTGTTGAGCCCCACCCCTTGGTGGGTGGGGAATCAAATCTAAAAAGCACGGCAAAGGACAGAGTTGGAGCAGTTTTGATGTTGGAGTTTTGATGCTGAGTGTTAATGCTGGAGCCCAGGGGAGTAAGCACACAGACGACCTTGGTGGTGAGGAAGGAGAGAAGGCTCCAGGAAAAGAGACAAGACATTTGCCTGATGGTTCACAGCTGGCCTTGTGGAAAGAGGCAAAGCCTAGAGAGCCTCATAGTCTACAGCTGACCTTGTGGAGGAACCAGAGGAGCTAAGCCCAGAGAGAAATGCAGCCCCAGGAAGAGAGGAGCCCAAGAAGCCTAAACCCTGGCAAACGTCGGCAGCTGCCTTACTCCAACACATAGCAACAGACTTTGGTGAGGGAAGAAATTTATGCTTTATGGCCTGGTAACTGTAAGCTTTTACCCCAAATAAATACCCTTTATAAATACCAACCAATTTCTGGTATTTTGCATCAGCACCCCTTTGGCTGATTAATACACTGTGAAAGGTGTGTTTTATTTGGTTTGTTTTTCTTAGACCTTGGCATTCAAGGAAATCAACACAGACTTAAGGGTCAGATAGCCTAGAGTTAACACATTAAAATATTAAAATGTACGGTATGCAACAAAAGATTACAAGATAAACAGGAAATGATATCCCATACAAAGGAACAAAAAAAATTTCAGAAAATATCAGTGAAGAAAATCAGAAAAGACTTTAAAAATTAACTTCAGTATGCTCAAAGAAATAGAGGAAAACACAGAGAAGGAACTAAAGGATAACAGGGAAATGATGAATGAATAACATGAGAATCTCAACAACGAGAGGTAAAATTTTCAGAAACAGAATCAAACAAGAACTGAAGTTTGACCACAGTAACTGAAATTGAAAAATTCCCTAGAGGGTTTCATCAGCAGATTAGCTATGGCAGAAAAAAGAATAAGTGAACTTGAAAACAAGATAAGTAATTCAGGCTGAGAACCAGCAAGAAGAAAGAATGAAAAAAGTGAATAGAGCCTAAGTGACTTGTGGGACACCATCAAGTATACCAATATCCTTATTATGGGAATCCCAGGAGGAGAAGGGAGAGAGAAAGGGACAGAAGGATTATTTAAATAAATAATGGCAGACAACTTCCCAAATTTAACAAAAGACATGAAGGCTATATATTCAAGAAGCCCAGTATTCCCCAAACTTGAAGGCATCCACACACAGACACATAGTAGTCAAACTCAAAAGCCAAGGACAAGGAGAGAGTTCTGAAACTCCAAAAAAAACAAAAACAAACAAAAAAAACCCCCCAAAACCCACTGTGTTATATTCAGTAAGATTAAGTGCTGATTGCTCATCAGAAACCAGAGAGAGAAGGCAGTGTGTTGAAATAAAGTGCTGAAAGAAAACAAATGCCAACCAAGAATTTTATATTCGGCAACACTGTCTTTCAAAAATGGGACAGATGAAAACATTCCCAGAGAAAGAAAAGCTGTGGGGCTTTGTCATCACTAGCTCTGCCCTAAAAGCAATGCTAAAAGGAGTTCATCAGACTGAAGGGAAAGGACACTGGACAGTTGATCAAAGTGGCATAAAGAAATAAAGACCTCTGGTAAAGGTAACCATATGGGTAATTATAAATGCTAATAATTATTGTATATATATATATATATATTTTTTTTTTTTTTACAAAACATTTTGCTTCTTTTTACTTCTTTTTACTTCACTTTATTTCACTTTTTACTTACAGGTTCTAAAATGCACATGCATAAAAAGTAATGATAAATCTATCATTTTGGACATACAATGTACAAAGATATAATTTGTAACAAGTACAAAAAAGGTGGGATAGTAAGGTATAAGAACAGTGTATGTGTATGCTATTGAAGTTGATATCACTTCAAACATTATTATTATAGATGTAGGATGTTAAATTTAAGCTGCATGGTAACCACAAAGAAAATATCTGAAAAATGTATAGAGAAGGAACTCAAAATACTACACTAGAAAAAAAAAAAAAATGAAAGTAGGCATTAACAGAAGAATTGAGGAACAAAAAAGGTAGAAGTCTTACAAAGACCAAATAGCAAAATGTCAGAAGAAAGTCATGGAATATCCATAATCACTTTAGATGTAACTGGATTAAAACTCTTTGGTCAAAAGGCAAGAGACTGGCAGAATAGATAAAAAAGCATGACCCTACTATATGCTGTTTGTAAGAGACCTACTTGAAGTTCAAAGACACAAGTAAATTGAAAGTGAAAGAATGGAAAAAATATACCATGGAAGTAGTAACCAAAAGAGGGCAAGGGTAGCTATAATGACATCAGATAAAATAGATTTTAAGTCAAAAACTGTAGCAGTGGACAATGGAGCTCACTATTTACTGATAAAAGGGTCACTTAACAAGAACACGTAACAGTTATAAATAAATATGCTCCTTATGGCATAGCCAGAATATGTGGACCATATATTAACATATTTGAAGGGAGAAAGAGTTTGTCTACATTAATAGTAGGAGACTTTAGTATACCACTTTTTAATCATGGGTAGATTATCTAGGCACAAGATAAATAGGGAAATAAAAGACTTGAATATACTATATAAATCCACTATACCTAACACTTAATTCAACACCAGTCAAATACACATTCTTCTCTTGCCCATGTAGATAATTCTCCAGGATAGACCATATATTAGGCCAGAAAACAAGTGTTTTCACAAGATACAATGTATCTTCTCTAATCACAATAGAATGAAGTTAGAAATCAGTAATAGGGACAACTGGAAAATTCACAAATATGTGGAAATTAGCCAACACACTCTTGAACAGTGAATGGGGGGGGGGGAGTGGGTATAGCTCAGTGGTTGAGCACCTGCTTCCCATGTACAAGGTTCTGAGTTCAATCCCTGGTACCTCTCGAAGGGAAAAAAAAAAAAAGATAAACAGTGAATGGGTCAAAGAAGAAGTTACAGGGGAGATTAGAAAATATCTTTGAGGCAAATGAAAACCAAAATACATACCAAAACTTACGATATGCGTCATTGGTGATTCTGAAAGGGAAATTTTTATAGTTCTAAATCCTTACCTTAAAAAAGTAAGCTCTCAAATCAGGGACCTATTCTCACAACTGGATGATCTAGGTAAAAAAGAGAAACAAAGCAAGTAGAAGGAAGGAAGCAGATGTATCCTTCCTAGCCCAGTCCATGCCAGTGTTTTCAGTCTTGTCCCTTTTTACCATTTATGTTGACATTGCTTTTTATTTTAATATCCATGGTTTTGTTTTAACAATTTGATTTTATTTGATTGAAAGTCTGTAATGTCCTACTGTTTGGTTTATTATTGACCATATAACATTTGCATGGGTGGAAGGAGGCTTGTGGAAAATTCATTTGTTCAAATTCTACTCTACGTTTTGGTCCTTTATCAATATTATCAATTTCTAATGCATCCTTCCTTATTTAAAACAGATTTATAGTGTTTGTAAAAATGTCTCCCAGTAAATTTGATTTTTCTTCCGTAGTCTTTTTTCTGTCAATTATTTTTGCGTTATGTATTTTGTATTTCTGATAGCCATTTTAGAAGAATTTAGTAGGATTTGTGGTTAAATCATCTTTAGTTTCAAATTTCCATAAAAATAATCATAAGTAATTATGTATAAGATATACATTTCTTAGGATGCTTAGGGTACTCTTTGAAATTCTGCCAGGAGTTGAGGGATGAGGGCAAGGGTAGAGGTAACAAATTCCTGTATAGGTCATGGAAGAGGATAGTGGTGACAGATTTCCCTGAAAGGGCAAACAAAGATTTCTCTCCCTGCAATTTGATGAAAGAAAAGGAAGATTAATTGGAATAATACACACTTCTGAGAAAAATCTGGATAATTATTATTTTAAAACTTGTCTAAATAAAGTAAAATTGTAAAGTAATATTAAATAGGTAAGATTACTAAATAATAAACTCAATAGGAATTTTGTTAAATTTTAATTAGTAAAAAGTTTATAGAGACTTACTTTAGATTAAAAGTTGCCACTGTTTCTTTCGGCATTTTGCCAATGTGCCACACCCCAAGTTACCCCTTGCTTTAAGACACTAGCATGCCCTGTCCAAGGGTCAAACCTACATACAACATACCATCTTATACCCACTTCATAACCCCTCTCCTGCACCCTGTGCCAAGTCTAACTCTTGGGTTGCTTCCATGCCTTGAGGACCCTTCTTTCAGTTCTTGGAGGATCATTCCAGTCCCTTTGAGCACTGTCACACCCATTCCCCACCACCACCAGCTCCCACACACAACCATGCTCCAGTGCCTTTGTCTGCATTCTGCTCCCGGCCTGTCAGGCCCAGGAGGAAATAAATGTATGCCAGTTATTGAAAAAACAAACAAAAAACTCCATAAAACTGGCATTTTGGTCAAAATACTGTGTTTTTTTGTTTGTTTTTCTGTTAATGTTCAGGTATCTTAAAAATCTAGTGTATTAGAATGTAAATCAAACTCCTATCCAGATATGAGAACAAAAATTACATCAGCATTGTGAAGCATGAGATGTCATGATTTTACGTTTGTCATATATTCTACCTGTATGAGCATACATAAAATTTTATTTTTCTACTGAATGCAAATGCCAGCCAAATATTGCCTTAATTTTTGGAAGTGAGATCGATAATCATATGAAGTGAACAAATTGTCTTAATTTGTGGAATTGATTGACAAATTGGTCATTGAATGAATATTTAAAAACCTTTTGTTTAATTCAATGTAAGCCTAGAGCATTTCCCACATGCCAGGTGATGGTATTGTATATCAGATTTCTGGAAATCATACTCTAGTACAGCTCCTTCTTCACTTCCTACATACAGATAACCAGTGATATAATTCCCCACACAATTATTGTAATCATCTCTTCTAAATTCTGTCTTCTGCCATCTCAGTTTAACCACTTACCCTCTCCTACCTTTCCTATTTTAACAACTTTGAACTTGTCTTCTAATCTCTAGCGTAATTCTCATGATGATCTTTGGAAAACAAATCTGATCCCTGAACTCACTTTTTTAAGATCATTTAGTGGTCCCCATTATAGTCCATATTCTTTATTGTGCAATATTATATCCTTCCACAGTATTTTCATGTTTCCAAATCACACTCCAAGTTAGCTTACAGACTACTTATAGTTCTTTGAACTGCTAACATTGTTTCACATGTCTATACCTTTGATCATACGTTTCTTTCTAGTTGCCATATGGAATATTTGCTCTTTATAAATTATAATAAAAGAAATACTACCACCAACAAAAGCAGTGGTTGTAGATAGTTCATAAAGAGCTTTTACTGTGTGCCAGCTACTGTTTTAGCTCTTTGCCTTCATTGACTCATTTAATCTTTACAACATCCCCTATGAAGTAAGTACAAATGAGAAAACTGAGTCATAGGAAATGGACGTAACTTGTCCAGGGTCATACAAAGTTGTGGTGCTAGCTCATGAACCCAGATGTTTGACCCTCGGGTCTGTGCTCTAAGCTACTAAGTACTACTCTGCATTACCTCCTTATGTGCAAGACTCTGTCCAAGCATCATTCCTTCTGGGTTCTTTTTCATAACCTACCATAGTATCCACTTTTCAGGAAAAAACAGTGCTTCCTTGCTTAGCTCTCTACTGATGAACAGTATAGCATTTAGGACATAGGCATTTATATTTTTCTACTTTGATTCCTAAAAACAGGGATACTGCATCTTTACATCTCATCCTTGCATCCCCAGTAGTTGGCACATATTAGGAATCAAAAATAAATCACAATGTACATGAATAAATGAATACATGAATTGCAGAATTTCAAAAGTGGAAACCTTTAAACCTTAAAGATCATCTGATTTAACCTTCTTGTTTCATTTATAGATGAAGAATCAGATTAAGTGATGTGATGGGAAGAGTAGGTTTTAATGTGGGTAATTTACAAAAATAAGATTTGTTACTAGTTTTTTACTGGTTGGCAACCCATTTAATTGCCTTCAATTGTCCATCAGTAGACCTGGTTTTATGTTAATTGGGAGTCTTCTGATTACTGTCGGCAGAGACTACTTTAGGGCATAGTATTTAACATGTACTGTGATCGTTTATATGCTTTTTATATTGTCAGTATGAAGCCAAAAATGTGTTTGCATTCATTGTTCACCCTTGTAGGTTCCTTAAGTCCTTTCTAATGACAGACATAAAAATGTTATTTTTTTAAGAATTAAATTGGAAGGTGCAACTTTAGTAAACTAAAGTGTTTGTGTTTCTTTTTATAACTTTATGTTAAAAGCTAGAAAATGTGTCTAAAATTTTGATAATTTTGAATTTGGAGAAGTGGATATGGAGGGATTGATAATACTGTTCCCCCTACTTTTTTTGTGTATTTAAAAGTTTTATAATTAAAAATAAAGCCTGGAAGTTCTGTCAGCTTTGTCTTTGTGAGATTAGAATGTGTATTTCTAAAAATAGATATTCATAGGAAACTGTAAATCCTTTACAATTTCTTCCTGAACTTATAGTACTATAGCAGAATATATGAGTAATTTATCTCTTTTTTATTGACTTCATATAGATAGGATTATTTATTTTCTGATAACTGGTTTTGGATGATGTTACATATACTGTATTTATGTGAAGATTAATGGATAGGAAATTTGCAACATATTATTATTTTAGCTTCCTGGAAGAAAAGGTGAAAATTAGTTTACCTTCAGTTTTGTATAACAAAATAACATAGATAGGATTGGTCACCAGTCTATATAACATATATTTTACAATTTTAATTTTGTTTTGTTACTTCAGAATTTCAAATTCTGTCACAAGATGCCAGATAGAGATTACCTTGGATGGATGGGTAGGGCATAATAGGTAAATGTAGTTAATGGCAGCATCTTCTTGTTGGATGGTAGATACACAGATGTTCTTTATAATTGAATAATTTAATAAAAGTGCCTTTTGTCATAAAAAGTTGCTAACATAAGTATTTAATAATACTTTTAGTACTTTTTAGCATTTAAAGTATTAATACTTTTTAGTAATTAAAAATAGAATTGTTGAGAAGTAGACATAACAGACAAGAGTTTTAAAAATCTGTGTTCATATGAGTTAAAATCAATAGAATTAATTTTTATAATATCCATTCTTGTTTTAAGGGTTCTGATGACTGTCTTGTGAAAATCTGGGCAACAGATGATGGGAGATTACTAGCTACTTTAAGAGGACATGCTGCTGAAATATCAGACATGGCTGTGAACTACGAGAATACCATGATAGCAGCAGGAAGTTGCGATAAAATGATTCGAGTCTGGTGTCTTCGAACATGTGCACCTTTGGCTGTTCTTCAGGGCCACAGTGCATCTATAACATCACTACAGGTGATTGTGTTTTAATCCCTATAAAATTTTCTTTGGTTATAATTTAAAGTAATTTTTAAGAAGTTACTTTTATAAACCATTATGTAAGGCCATCTAAAATTAAGAAAGGGGTATTTCTGCTTTCTTTATAAGTATGTGATTTAAATAACATGTTAGTCATTGACTTTGGTCAGTTTCTGGTATTTTCTTACTATTTTTGTTAGTTGCTATTTTGTAAAAAGTGGGTTTTATTTAAATTTGCACTGTATGACTTTCTTATACATATTTTCTCTTTTCTGTGATTGTTTTTCAGTTTTCACCATTGTGCAGTGGCTCAAAGAGATATCTATCTTCTACTGGGGCAGATGGCACTATTTGTTTTTGGCTCTGGGATGCTGGAACCCTCAAAATAAAGTCAGTTGCTCTTTTATTTCATAGAGTAAATGTGATTAATTTAATAGATGAGATTGCAAAAGTAGTTGACAATGAAGAATAAGTTTACTTTTTCTTCTTGAGTAATAACAAATTGTTTTTGGCTCCTCACCGATTGTTACTAACTTTTTTCTTTTTTATGTGTCCTTTTTCAGTTTTAATGTGTCAAAGAAAGTTTTCTCATGTTAACATGCTTATTTCTTTTTTCTTTTTTTAAAATCTCCTAGCCCTAACTCTGTTTTCTTCAGTATATCTCTGTCTTATCACTCCTTTCTGCATGTTGCATAGTTTTATCTTAGTATCGCCTTCTGATGCTGAGAACATAAACTTAGAGTTCCTAAGGCTGTTCTTTAGAAGAATTTAATTATTTCTTTTATCAGATCTACAGACTTCAGATTTTATTATAGATGTTGGGAAACTGTTGTTTTGCATATGTGCTTTCACTTATGTTAACATCTTGGTTTATCAAAACAAGTTAGTTGAACAATATCATCTTTTGATTAAGAACACTGAGGCCAAGAAAGGTTAAATGATTTCCCCATGCTAAATCAGTTTTTGTTTAAAATCGCAAGACCAAGACTAGAACTTTCATTAACTTGCCTTTTGATCGTGTGCTTTCTATTTCTATACCATGTCACCTCTTCAGTTAAATGTAGTGGACATTCTATGAATGTGGGGAGGTAGTGCATCAATTCCACAGTGTTGATTATGGCCATTTCTGCTGTTTTCAGGGTAGAAAGAAGAAAAGACTCTCATTCAGATTAGAAAGTATACTCTACTGTCTCTGACCTCTATTTAAAAATTACCAACCCAAGTTGAGTGGTTTTTTTTTTTTTGAGGTACCGGGTCAGGGATTGAACCTAGGACTTCGTATGTGGGAAGCTGGCGCTCAACCACTGAGCCACATTGGCTCCCCGAGTTGGTTTTTTCATTTGTTTGCTTTTTTTTTTTTGTTTTCAGGAGGCACTGGGAACCGAACCCGGGACCTCCCATGTGGGAAGCAGGCGCTCAACTGCTTGAGCCACATCCGTTCCCCCCAAGTTGAGTTTTTTGATAAAATAATTTATGTATGTCTTGGTTATTTTAAATAATTGTTTCTAATGCAAGGCATATTTCTTAAATTTCATGTGTGTGATCAAGACATGTTTCTTTGAAGAATCAAACAAATAGGTTTCACTTTATTTGTATTCTTAATATTTCAAAGACCTTCTATAGATATTTAGGTAAAAGTTGAAATATATATATAGATGTGAAGGACAAAGCAATAGTAAATTTTGAGTTGTACTTTATTTTCTTTTGAGTATTTTTACCTCTTTGTGCACTTACCTGATTAGGATGCCTTTTTTTTTTACTATCTTGTGTCTTAGGGAAGAAAAATTTAGTAGCACTCTCCAAATTAGGATAAGAACAAAAGCAGTTTTACAAAATTCAACTCTCATCTTGTTTGTGCTTTTTGAGGGTTATATTGCTAGGACAGTAATAATTCATTTATCTGGATCTTGAGAAGTGAGTTATTCCATATACATGACTTTTTTCTTTATAGCAGAACCTTTACATAGAATCACCTATAAACCCACTACCCAAACAATTTTTTCATTAGAATGTGTTTTATATAGTAATTACAAAAATAAGATTTTGAATTCTGTTGTTTTTTAAACACTGTATCATGTGCATTTATAATTTTAATAGTTACATCAACTGAGTAGTTCCATATTTTGTTTAGTGACTTTATTATTCTTGGATATTTAATTTGTATGCAGAATTATTTTCTATTTGTTATTACAATTGTCCCATAAAAATTTTTAAGCCAGAGTCAGGTGTAAATTAATGGTAAGTTATGCTTCCCCTTTGAAGTAGGCCTTGGGACACATAGCTTCCTTTCTGTTTTTTTTTAGGAGGTGCTGGGGATTGAACTCAGGACCTTGTACATGGGAAGCAGGCGTTCAACTACTGAGCTACACTTGCTTCCCCCTTCTGTTTTTATATATGGTTATACTGCCAAAAATTGTTAGGACTTGGATTTTTACTGTATTTATGTCATACAGGCTTTAAGCAAAGACAAAAATTGTATTAAGCTGTAATGATTTTGTATAATCTATTGAGGAAGTGACTTCGGCAACCCAATTATCTGTACTAATTGAAAGAATGAGTTGTATCAGTAAATGAAACCATCTTGGAAACCCAAATCTCTTGATAAATTTACGTTTACACAGGGTTTTTTACTAAGTATTTAGTCTTATCAAGTTGGTTTTAAGCACATTTATTATCTCATTTAATACTTAAAACAACCCTATGAGGAAGAGACAGTTATTATCTCTAGGGCAGATAGGGTAGAAAACTGAGGCATAGGCAGGTCATACAGTGAGAAGTTATTGGTGGAGCCATGATTTGAATACTGGAAGTACACTGTCCGGACAATCTAGAACTGGCTGAACCTAATTAAAACACTACTGCTACGACTGCTGCGACTGCTACGGCTACTATGACTACTACTACTACTATTATTTTTTGAGTGCTAGATATGTCGTAGACACGGTCCTCTTAGCATTTTACATGGATTAAACTCATGTAATTGCCCCAACAAGTGAATAGGTTCTCTTGTTACCCCTATTTTACAGATGAGGAGACAGAAATGCAGAAGTGTTAGCTTTAACTTGCCTGAGGGTTCATACCTGATATGTGGCAAAGCTGGGTTTTGAACTTAGAGACTCTGAGTCTAAGGCCTTGTTTTAAGATATTTCTTCAAATTCGCATTTAAAAATTAATTCTGAGTGCCTGCTTATTTACTTGCATTTTCCTTTTAAAATATAATATAAAATCTGTATAAAATGCAATCTACAGAATTATATTTTTATATTCTGGTTTTTAGTGGCAATGACATGGTTCCTTGGTACTTACATGAGCAATTGTGGCAAAAATTAAGAAAATTGTAGAGCTACGATTCACAAGATGCTAATAAAAGTAGTGCATTTAGTTACTTTCATAATTTTAGATTAATTTAGTTACATTAGAGCTGTTTTTGCTTTCTCATGACTGTTTAGGTTTAAAAATGTTTTAATAACATTATCTTTCTCTAAACTGTTATATTCAGCTATAATATCAGAGCCTAGGAATATTAAGAAAAATTGTGTCCATTTAAAAATTTTTATTTATTAATTTATTTTTAAAATACTTTCTGTTGTGTCCTGTGTCAGTAGAACAAGTTATTTGAATCTTATATTAAGACCATTCTCGTTCAGAATATATAATTGATAGATCAGAAACATTTTACCTATACATTTTTTCCCCTAAATGGTTACAAGATTGCTGTGGTTTGTGAAAGTTTTTCAGTATACTCAGGCTTAAAGCTCAAATTATTTTTGTACTTTTTCTCCCTAAAATTTTGAGAAAAAGTGGATTAAAATATTTATCAAATAAATCTAGAAAAACAATCACTGCCCTATATATATTGGAGCTAGTGCAATTACTAAAATCTATAACGTAATTTTTTCCCTTAATATAGTTGAATGTAACATTAAATTTTTTTTTTTTCAGGAGGTGCTGGGGATTGAACCCAGGACCTAGTACATGGGAAGCAGGCGCTCAACCATTGAGCTACACCTGCTCCCCAACATTAAATATTTAATGTCAGTAGTATCAGAATAAAATATATATCTATAATACTATTACACAGTTAATGTAAATATAGTTACCACCTGTTTTTTTTTTTAAAGATCACTATTTTGAATGAGTGCTATAGTTGACATAAGATTCAGATAGTCTTAGGATTTTGACGAGAAAAACTGCAAGATTCTTATTTTTGGAGTTTCAAAAGCCATATTTTGTCACATTAGAAGGTAAAAAGAAGGGAGCTGCTAAATTAACAATGTATAATATTGAAGAAGTTTAGTTATTGATGGTATATTTAAGCTACAGGCGCCGCACTTGTTTTCTGTTTTGCTAGTGTGTGCATGCTTACAAATGGCTTCTCTCCTTAAGCATTTGTATGTTGCTATTCCATTCTCTGGAAAACTGAGAACTTGTTAAATTTGATTAAAAGTGAATGTAAATTAAAACTACATAAGTGGTGTAGCAGTGATTTGGGGATTGTTCCATGTGTGGAGAGCTGTGTATCCAGGAGCTCTTACAAAATCTTTATCTAGAATTCCCTTTGGATCAAATGAACATGACACATACTGGTTTCTAACTTGTTTTAAGGAAGGGACCTATCAGTTACTTCTGTTTTAATTTTTCCTTCTGTGATTATTTTTTGAAACTGCTTATTTCTGGTGTTACTTCTTCTTTAAAATATTTCAAATGTTTATTTTTTGTATTATAGTCCAAGACCTGCAAAATTTACAGAGCGCCCCCGGCCTGGAGTTCAAATGATCTGTTCTTCTTTTAGTGCAGGTAGGATATTTTTTTCTGTAATTTTCCACTTATTTGTGTATTAGAAAGCTTCTAGTGGAACATATGAAATTTTGGAAAATGTTTACTGTTGTAAATGTATATGCCAGGGGCTAAAAAAAAGAAATATTTTAACTTTGCCAGAATTCAGCATATTTAATCACACAACTAAAATAATTCTTTAACATGACTATAATGCTCTAAAAGGAGAGAATACAATAGTTTCAGGATTGACTCTGTTAAAGAGAAGAATAAATCTTTGAATATTCTCATTAGAAGAAAGATACTTTAAATGTAGTTTATATTCCATGAATTTTGGAGATAATCCCATCTGAGTAAAATAAATTTGATTGATATTTGTAAATCTTTATTACGTTCCTACAGAATTGTTTTTATTTACTTATTAAATGTTCTTTAAATGCTAATAGTTCAATTATGTTTTGAAGTTTATACAGGAGCATTTTGAATGGATGTTAGGGTCTTTTGGTTTGTTTGACTTGTTTTTTTAAGATAAATTATATGTTGGAATTTTGAAGTGAATTGATGAGAAAATGAAGTGAAACATGAAGAATAGATCCAATACTTAATATTCCTAATACCTGTCCTTCCACCTTTATTTCCAGTTGTACTTTTTTCTATTCATTTCATAATTGTGAATAGCAAGCAGTATTACTTGTGATGAGTGGTAGCAAACTGACATGATCTGTTTTCTCTATATTAATATCCAAACATTTTCAGTTTCTGACTTCTAGATTTCCAGTGCTACTCTTATGAAGACATTTTCCCTTTTAGTAATAACAGAAATATAAGCTATGTACTTGCATTTGAAGTACTATGAACTTGTGCTCCTATTTCAAAGATAATTTGATTTTTTAAAAAGGGTTTAGTGGGGAGATCATTTAGTAAAAGTGTGTAAATATTTAATTATATATAAGCACTGTTTTCAACACTGTGTGTGGGAGTATTGCTTTTAAGGAGGGAGTAAATTTCATATGCAGATAACAGAAATACAAGATAGAATGTGCTACAAGAGAAAGTCCAATGAGAGAGTTCAGAGGAGATAGGGCTGGTTTGACTGGTAAAGACAACTTACTGAGGGAGTTGGGCATAAAAGTTTGAAAGGACTTTGAAAGGTGGGAAATGGGGCAAGAGAGGGATTTTAACAGAGGGAAAAGACATGCTTTCTAGTGAGAGTGACTGATAATTTTTATAGGATAAGATTACGTATTCACTGTGGGATATTATTTTTTTTTAGAGCAAAGCTTTACTTCTATATATTAAAATGGTCGTCCTAGATATTAGCAAATTTCTTCCTTAAATTCAGGTTAGATATATCATACGTTCATACATTTAGAAAAGAATAGTAATGGTCTCACAGAAAAATATTATTTATGCATTGTGGTAAATGTTGCTTGCATTTAATTACCTACTTTTTCAGAGTTTTCAAAGTTTTATTTTACTCATAAATACTTGCTGTTATTCCTCATAGGTGGAATGTTTCTGGCCACAGGAAGCACAGATCATATTATTAGGGTTTATTTTTTTGGATCAGGTCAGCCAGAGAAAATATCAGAATTGGAGTTTCACACTGTAAGTATTAGTCAAAGAGTTAAATGAGTACTATTTAATAATTAGTCTAACACAGGGGTTCTTAACAAGGGGTCCATGAGCTTGAATTGAAATTCAAAAAAATATTCTTATGGGGACATGTTGATGCAGGTGTGATTATATATATTAAATAATGCACAGTATAGTGTGGACTTAGTAAGGGGTCCATGGTTTTCACCTGACAGGCAGAGGGATCCGTGGAACACAAAAGGTTAAGAACCCCTGCTCTAACAGTTTATTTTCACCATCCCCTTTTTTGTTCATTTTTTTAGGACAAAGTTGATAGTATCCAGTTTTCCAACACTAGCAACAGGTAAAAAAAAGGTTTTATATTTATTAAATTTAATTCCAATTTTTAAATTAAGAAATAAAGACAATTCTAGTACTCAGATTTTAATTAGAATTGTATAGGAATTATCTACCTGAAATAAAAATATTGACAAGTTATACTGAATGGTGAATATAGCCTTCACATACATATAAACATGTCTTTATGCCTTGTTTGTAATAATATGTTAAATTATTTGGTCACTTTTAATAATAGGGATCTTTTATTCACCCTGTATATTTCCTATATCAAAGTATAGAGGAGCTTTTGATGAAAATTGGGAATGTATCAGTCTAATATTTGAGACAGAACTGGTTATTAATGATAAACTTACATGGTATTATTTAAATTTTCCCATGTTCTTGTTTTAAAAGGAAATTAAGCTATTTTTAAGTACCTGGAGTAGAACAAATCAAATTCTTTAATATTGAGAGAAAAATCTGTTTTTCCATTAGAAAATATCAGGTCTATTTCTAGGATAGTGCCCTTGAATCACTTTTGAGTGTAATTTTTGAGACTTGGTCATGAACATTAGAAGGCTTGTATCTAAAAATTTTAAAGCCCATGAAGTATCAGAGGTTCTTAGATTTGCAGAGAATATCTGATAGAGTAATCTTTATACTACTAGAATATTGTGTAACTAAAGTTTGAATGCTGTATTTTTTAGTTTTTTCTTTTTTTTCTTTTTTTGACAAAACTCTGGGAAATGTATGCTTTGGTAAATAAAGCATGTATGATATTTTTTGTGTGGTGGGGTGGCCTTCTCAATAGGTTTGTAAGTGGAAGCCGTGATGGGACAGCTCGCATTTGGCAATTTAAACGAAGAGAATGGAAGAGCATTTTGTTGGATATGGCTACTCGTCCAGCAGGGTAAGAGATCAAATTTGAGGTATTACATAGATAAAGATCATTTAGAGTATGCAATACTATAGGTTAGTGTGACTGTCAGCTTATAAAATCATATACCATATTCCAGGTTAAAATGATTATTTTCCTGTATAACTAGAGGCACTGTTGAAAATAAGAGGTGTTGATTTTTAAGAAATTTGTGCCATACATGAGAAGACCTGCTGCATTAATGTTTTTCTCAGTTCCATTTTGTAAACAGGATGTTGATAGTACTGTAAGAATAGTTGGAAGCTTTACTATTTGTTTCTAGAAACCAGAACATATTATGTTTGCTGTAAAACAGAGGGATAATGTGGTATAGCCAAAGGTTTTCATTTTATAATTTCTTTCCTTGTATTTGCATGTAGTAGTCTCAGATGTGTAGGAGAGCCAGAGTAGTTAGTAGGGCATGACAGTATAAATAAAAGGTGGAAAGTGAGTGGCATGGCATAGAATTACAGCAGTGATATTTACCCATGATCATCTATTACTAATGGTTTAGGAGAACTTGAATTTTGGGTTTCCTGACTTAGTGCAATGACTTTTGCCATTATTCTGTATTGTTTCTAACTACTCAATTACTGTTAAGTGATAGGTATTCATGTAAATGAATGTAATTTAAAGAAAATACACCTAGGTTTTTGTCATACCAATAATGTCAGTGTAAACACCATCACTTTCAGCCAAAACCTTCAAGGAATAGAAGATAAAATCACAAAAATGAAAGTAACTATGGTAGCTTGGGATCGACATGACAATACAGTTATAACTGCCGTTAATAACATGACTCTGAAAGTTTGGAATTCTTATACCGGTCAACTAATTCATGTCCTGATGGTAAGAAAAAAGAAATAAAACTGTTATTTTGTGTTATTGAAGCTAACCTGTAGAATAGAATATTTTTATTGAGGAATAAAATTTTTTTAACCAAAACTCTCCCTTGCCTGGTAGGTAACAGTACTATGTAGGAGATTGGGAATAATTTTAAAATGCAGTTTCAACCAAATTAGTCTTGGAAATGGGTTGTAGATCCTTGCTGGGTTGTTTTTTTTGTTTTTTGTTTTTGTTTTTGGTATGTAGGGCTGTATCAGTAATCTCATGTTTCACCAAATTATAGCAGAACCCTGGATAGAGATAATGGCTCCCTTTCATTATCATTTATATATAGATAAATTTAAAAATTTTTGACTCTTTGGTAGTCTTACAACTCAAATTTTAGAAATGTTCCAGAGTTGCCATATTGTTGTTTTATTGTTGTTGTTTTTTTTAAATATCTTTAATCCTTTTTTAAACTTTAAAAATATTTTAGGGTCATGAAGACGAGGTATTTGTTCTTGAACCACACCCATTCGATCCTAGAGTTCTCTTTTCTGCTGGTCATGATGGAAATGTGATAGTGTGGGATCTGGCAAGAGGAGTCAAAATTCGATCTTATTTTAATATGGTAATTATTAGTCTCTTAATTTTATAGCTTTTAAAGATTTGGGGACTTCTTAATGCAGGTACTCTGCATATCACAAAGGAAATCCATTTAAGAATTGGCTCATACATTTATTTTGACTTAAAATTTCCATCAAAAAATTACTCCATACATTTTTAACATGGTAAATTTGAAAGAAAATTGTATATATTACAATGCCTGTATATTGTGATACCTAGTTTATTTTTAAAAATAAAGTTTTAACGGTTAAGCTCAAAAGTATGAAGATTCCATATAAATGAGAAAAAAATGTTTGAAAAACATGTGAAGGAATTATAAATTATATTTATATTGTATTGTATTACATTAGCAGTCCTGTAGTGCAACAGAATTGGATTCAGAGATACCCATTTGAAAATTAAAGCCAAAGAATCAGGCATTTCTTGTCTTTTATCACATTAGAGCATCTTACATATTTATATGTGTTTAAGCCCTTTCCCTCCACATTGTGCTGAGAATTTGAATTGCACTGGTTTAATAGCACATATGAGCATCTGTGATTGCTTTTATACAGTCTACTGTTTTGTGTTTCCATTCTTTTCTAATCACTGTATGAAGTATAAAGTCTCCTCAGATATTGCTGTTGTTTACATAGTCACATTTAAAAAAAATCTACTTCCTATATATATACCAGGGGTATCTTTCAGCAGAGAAAGCAAGAAGAATACATGTATTTCCATTATTTCTGCATGCTGAGATTTTTAAAAAATCAATTAAGTAATATAATTTAGTAATTTATATTACTAAATTATAATTTAATAATAAATTATAAAATATAATTAATAGTGTATATGGTTAGAATCAATTTGCAAAAAAATTATTTTGCAAAAACAGTCTTTTGTGAAATATAGTGATTTGCGAAAAAACCTGTATGAAGTTGATGTTTGATTGATAATAAAGTTACTTCCACCTAATGAGTAAGCAAAAGATAAAGGGATTTTTATTAGTGAAGGGACTAAGTTTAGCTGTCTTTATGGATACTCCTTAGTGTAAATGAGAAATAAATTTTCATTGTCTAAAAATATAGTGTTAATTATTTGAGGATGATTATTAGTGATGGATGGATTTCCTTTGCTTGTGTGTATAGAGGAGATATTTGAAAAAGCAAATCCTTAAATATGATGGTGAAGAATTTTTTATTTTCTCCTTTTCTATACTTGTGTTTCTGGTTTGCTCATTTTTGAAACATCTCCGTTGAATAAGCAAATTAGTAATTTTCATTTCTCAATTTGTCTTCATAGCCCCAAATGAAGATACTTGTGGGAGATAGAGATATAGATATAGATATAGATATCTATATATCTTTATCTCTATCTAAGTAACTTTAATAATTTTATATTTTCAAAAGACATTTGTGTACTAGTAGAATGTAGAGAAGACATTTTCTCTCATAATTGTAATACTGTTTTCACCCTTTAACTAAAAGGTGAATTTTTCCTTCAGGTAAGTTTGTCACATTAATATTCCATGGTTTTAGTCAATATAAAACTTGGAGCTCTTGGAGATTTAAGTGATTTGCTCTTAGACTACTACAAATTAGTAATGCAACCAGGAGTGGAATTTAGCCATATTATATTGTATACTCTTTGAAACTGCCTTAAAAAATTATTTAAGGGTTTTATGAGGATATTTTCCTATTCTTTCTATGGAGATGGAAAAACCCTCTAAAGGGCAGAAGAAACAAATTATGTAATAAGTACAATAATAGGATGGTATCCATAGTATTCAATTGTGAGAAAACAAAATACAAACTAAGAAGAATTAAAAAAAAAAACAACTACATTCAAACAAAAACAAAACGAAGAAACAGAAAACTCACCCTTCATTTCATTAAAGTGAAGATACACCTTTTCTTTTTACTTGGTTTGTAATGGCTCCCAAAATGCTTCCACATCTGTTATCTCATTTGGCTCTCATGAAAACTTGTAAAATATTGGGGTATATTTTATTATACCTAATAATGAGGAAACTACATAAAAGAGACAAAATGCTTTGCCCAGCTTTGCCTATATAATACAGATATTATACATAATACTTGTTTTTCTGTCCGTTTAGAATGATTTCTAATGCTAAATTGAGTGATGGTTGGTTTTTTGAGTTCTTATCAAAGTTGTACAGCTAACTTTCAGCTATACCCAGTAGTTGATATATGTTTAGGGGAGAAATGTTTTTATAATGGTATCAACTCTAAGTAGAACTTTTGAGATCTTATTCTTTAACTTGATTATGTCTTTTCTGTCTCCTAATTTATAAGTTATCAAAATACCTTACTTCTTTTTGATCTTTGCTCTTTTGTTCATGTCATTGCTTGTTTTATCTATGGGCAGATGGAAGATATAGCATCCAGCATTACTCTTTAAGAAAATGAAGGAAAACAATCTGAGAGAGAGGATTAGAAGCTTGTGTTCTCATTGTCTGCTATCATGAATGTTGGGTTTTGGCTTTGATGAAATATTAAGATCAAGTAGTAGTTTATGTGAACTTTAAAATTGAAGTTTATAACACAAATAAGTTAATTCACCTTTATACCTAGAGCATAAGGAATGTTAACTATACTTAAAAGAACAAACATTTTCTATGTGTATCTTTTAAAAATACAGTTTATTTTGGCTGTACTGCTTTAGCATTGGTCCTTTTTATGATAATTGAATTTTCCACTTGAAGCTTATAATAGATTTTCAAAAGATAATGAAAGTCATGCAAAAATTAATCAGTGTTTTGTATTATTTTACTGCACCTTATCTGTTATAGAAATAAAAATTCCCTTTTGAAATAGTAGAAAAAATCCCACATTGCCCAAAAGTCTTTCAGATGAAAGATTGAATTTTTAAAATATATAATAATTATATTTTAATAAATTTCAAATAGCTGATCATATGAGATACTAATATTTTAATATTGTACTGATTTTCACCATTAAGATAAATATCTGATTTCTTTTTTATTCCTTGTATCAAGTCATGACACATAATTTTTAAAATTTCTTATATTTTAGGACACCTGTGAACAAATTAAAAGGTTTGAGATTGGGGCTTGAGATAAAGGGAAGTTAGTTACTTTTAAACTGAAATAATTACCTGATTTACTTCATTTAAAAATGTTAGAAATGGCTTCTCAACCTGCTTGTAGCATTGCATAGAAAAACTGATGGGGTTATTTTTCTTATTTTTACTATTAGGTATCCTCTTAATGTAGGAGATAAATGAGAAAAGCAGTTGGGGCCTGAGGGTGGGCAGTGGGCAGTGCACTGTTTGGTTTCGTTGCTTCCAAGAAGTATATGGCAAGTGAAATAATGTTTTAAAAGAAACTAAAGCTGGGCATGAAGTGGAATAGACAACACATCTTCCCTGCACTCTCCCCCTCTTATTCTCTCATCTTTAACTCAAAGTAAAATAATCTTAAAATAAAAATTTTAAAGCATTTGTTGGAAAAGAATAGTATATAAGGTGAGAACTTCGAAAGTTTTTGT
>JAQZBX010025175.1:0-29705 GCA_029593785.1 Cabassous unicinctus | reverse complement strand
TACCTAGGAGGCATTAGCAATTTATGGCATGTGTCAAAGACTTCAGTGGCATCAGGGCTAGGGCATAAAGGGGACAAAGTAGGTGACATTCCTCTCTCTACTTCCTTCCCTGTGCCTTTGTGTATCCCTTGCACATCCAAGGGAGAGATCTCTTATCCCATCGCATCTCGTGTCTCCTTCTCACATCCCCCTCTGGCTAAGGCCCCTGTGTCCTGTTCTCAAGGCAATTAGCTCTTCCTGCCAAAATTCCTTTGGGGGTGCTGGTGTATATGGGCATGAGATGGGGAGAAATACAAATTTCTGATTATACAGTGAATCCTTATAGAGGGTGAAGGATAATAATCTTAATTTTCCTGGGAGGCGCTTTTATTTTCAAAGGGAAGCATACTAAATCAGGCATATTTCTTGAGGAAGGGCATGTTATTTGGCATTTTACTTTGAAAGGCTGTCTGTGCTCTGTTGATGAGCTTCTGGTATGAAGTGCACACAAGCACTTTTGCTTGTCCTTCCACCAAGACTTTGGGGCTTAGTAAGTAGGTACAGAATGAGTCTAGGGGGCCTTTTCCCCTTAATGACATGCTCAGAGAAACAGGTCATTGGCTAACAAGCAGGCAGTCATTTCAACAGTGGTGACTTACAACTCTCCAGCTGCATGGTACAGGTCTGGACATCCATTGGAAAGTTCTTCAAGTCCATGGGGCAGGATAAGGTTAGGGTGAGTCTTAGCAAAGAAAAAAAAAACAGTTTTAAATCTGTGAGTTCTGAGTCTTGAGAAACAAATAGACAAAAAATACATTTGGCATTAAGCAAGGTGACACTGATTCAAATAATGAAATCTAAGCTGTCACTCAGGACAATGCTTTCTGTTTTTCAAATGAACAGTGGTCGTTGTTAGGTTTAAAAATTATTGTAGAATTTTACCACAACTCCTTACTATTTTTCACCTTCCAGGCTCCCCCTTCCCTACCCCACACCCACATGGTACTGGCCTTAATTCGATTCTTGAATCAATAAAACCACTGAGAAATGGTGTAACAGAATAGTGGACTCTTACCCACACTGGTGTCTAAAAGACTTAAGGTTCATGCTGTTTTAGAATTATATCTTGGGTAGGTAGACTTTGCTTTAAGGACAATAAATGATATGATAAGCATGATTGACTGTGATAAACATTAGTTTTCCTTCCTTCAAACAGGTAAATGCTTAACTCCATAGTCTCTTCATTTGCTAACCTACTTGGATGGGTTAACAATATGTTGTGCATTCATTCTGAAATTTTGACAATTCTGGAACAAGTGCCTCTTGAGCTAGAAAAACCCATTTAAGGGCGGTAGTTTGCACATGGTCTTTACCTGTCTGCAGCCAAGAGATGCTACACTGCTCCCTTTACCTCTTAACTGTTCTGCCGTCCAGCCAGCTAGGGCCGAGGCTTTTATCAGGATACTGGTAGAATCACCATCTTTTTTCCACCATTTCCTTTTTTTAGCCCTCCAGGGACTGGTGCACACCTCTTGCTCTTCGATTTTTCTGTGACTCAGAGATTAAAGGAAGGAAATCAGGACTAAGAATCAGCAGCACCTCTGGGTTCCCTTTTCAGTACTGCCTCAAACTATCTCTGTCCACTAAGCAAGGCCTCAAACTCGCTAAATGATTGCTTCCTCGCCAATCACATGATGAGGTGAGATCATTAAGATGAGGCTTATTCCCAGTTAGCTCTAATATCAGAATCTCTCTTATTCTAATTCTGTTCATTGTGTCCAAAGCACCTATTACATCCTAAGACCCTCTGACTCCTGCAGTGGTACCTAAACTCTTCCCTGCTGTCACGCCATTTTCCTTCTCCCCTCCTGGTTCACTACTTTTTCCTCGCACTGCTTCATGTCATTCATTCTATACAAGCCAAACCAGAACACAAATTGTGGCTGATAAAGAATAGGCTTAGTGGCACACCCATTTTGAGAATAGAAAGGTCTAGGTTTTCAAGTGAGGTTAGGCAAAGAACCCATGCTGCCCATCTTCAAAATTGTCAAAATACGATTGAGAAAAGCAAGACACAAAACTAAGTGCAGTGTGATCCCAATCATGTAAAAATGCTTTCTAAATCTGGGAAATAAACACACCAATATATTGAGTAGATATTTCTGGGTTTCGTGATGATTAGTACTTTGTTTTTATTTTTTATTTTTTCTGCATTAGCTGTATTGACAAATATGTTATTTTAAAATGTCTGTAAAATATTCATCAGCCCTCCCATATTCATATAATTAAAAATGCCTTTTTTTCAAACAATAGCTGAAAGGTAAAATTATAAAATGCCTTTTTAGTCAGTATATATTTTTACCATTATTAAAATTATATCAGGAAATTTTGTCTTAAACACACAGTATTTCACTTCCTTTGCTAAATAAATTAGCTTCTGTATGCTATTCTGAGAACAAAAACACCATATTTCTTTAAAAAAAATGGTTTTTCTTTCTAAAAAACCTGACTTAATATTTTGGACTCAGGAGCAATTTTTTATGTCAATTGTAGAGTAGATTTATAAATATATGTATAAACGTGTATGTACATGCGTGTGTGTATGTGTTTCCCAGCATTAAAGACTTTATTTTTTGTAAAACACAACTTTATTGAGATTAAGTCCATGAACTCTTTAAAGTAAGGGCAGAGCAAAAAAAGGAAAATGAAAGTTCCCTAGTAATACCAAAAAAATCTGGCACTTTAACAAGGGGGACTAAAACTTCAAAAGGATCAGTGGGCTTTAAATGGTCATTAACACAATGAGAATCTATTTGCTATTTCTTAAAGGAAATATTTTCGTCATACAAAAATATTTTCATCACACAAAAATAACCAGAGAACATGTGGATAATTTACGTAAATCAAAACCAGAAAATCTAGAAATATCATCATGATCTTGAAGTCTACTTTTTATAAACTTATTGAAATTAGAAAATAATAATATTGGAAATGAATACAATTTAAAAGCACAGGCACCACAAAACTCAACTGTATATTGTTTGCTATCAGAAACAACGCAACTTTAACATTCTTAATCAAAGGCTTGTTGAATTTTGTTCTTTTGTGAAGTGAACTTTACACGTTTATTCATGGAGAAGAGGCCTCACATAATTATTTCTGCCTTTGTTGCAGATTTAGCGATCCTCTGGGCACCCAGAATTATTGGGATTAAAACTATTAACAATATGCAAGATCCAACTGAGAGAAATTCCCAACAAGTATGAAACTAGCCCTGAATCTTGTCTCAACTGAGAACTCAGTGGGTGTTTTCTTTCTTCCTAATTTCTTTTCCTAATTTCTTTTCTTGATAGGTTTTGCATCAATGCACGCCAATATCAAGGAGGAAAGTTAACAGCACTGCAGTTTGTTAAATCATGTCATCAGCCGAGGAAGTGGGAAGCGATTGTAAAAATCTAATAAGTCCCTGCATGCTCACATAGCCCACCATTTATGGAGTCTAGTTTGCCATGCATCCAGAAGCCTAAAATCTAGGCTTGCCCTTAACTTATTTTTCCATTTTTATTTTTTTCATTGAAGTATATCAAATACAGTAAAAATGCTCACATCTTTAGTTACAGCGTGATGACTTTTTACATCTGTAGCCACGTGGGTAACAAGTACCCAGGTGCAAATGTAGAATATTCCCATCACCCCAGAACATTCCCCTGTGCTCTCTTCCCAGTCTAGAAACTCTGCAAGTAACCATGCTGCATTTATTTAATGTTTTTATAAAGCTATTTTGTGATTTAAAAAGATTGAGTTTTGGAAAGAGAAAAGACCTTGATAGTATTTTGTACAGAGACACAGAAATCACACCAGTTAAGGCTGATGTATGCAACAATGTACTAAAATGTGAACAATTTTTACCTCCTTTACTCTGGCTCTCCACCTGTTTTTGGTGGTGTCACAGCATTAAGCATTTTAATTGAAAAGCCACTATTCTTCCAAACCAGCCTGGAGACTCACACTTTTCCCTCGTGTTTCCCTTACAGAAGACCTGCTTTTTTAAAACTGAGAACTAGAGGGCTGAGCAAACATTTCGATTTTAAAGGCAAAAGAATAAAACAAACCACAGGTAGTCAGTCTTCCTAAATCTCACCATTCCTGCCCTTTTCTCCTCCTTACTAATTTCCTTTTCAATTCACCTTGCTCATAAAACAAGTTCTTGGATTCATCCTTCACTTAAAGTATAAATGACTGATAAATGTAGACATTGTAAACTATTTCGGTTACATTTACAGTTTTTAAATCCAATATTATATTTTTATACTTTTAAAAATTTGTTTATTATCTTTCTCCCCTTCTGCAATACAAGATCCAGAAAGGCTGGGACTATCTTTTTTGCCAGAGTAGGTAGTCAATAAATATTTTCTGAACAAAGAAAGAATCAGTGTCCTAAAGTTAAGAGAATTTCAGGCTTTCATTCTGCCAAAATGGGAAAGGAAGAAGGATTTAGAAGGGAGGAGACTGGTCACTGGAGTCCTTAAGGGGTTGCCAAATTACAGAGCTGCTGAAGGAAGCCAGAAAAGCTTGCCTGGTCCCCTCTGCAAGTGGCTAGCAGATTCCCACCAGAAATCCAGCGACTCAAGCTGGAGGAAAGCCAGGCAGCTTGGTCCACCTGGCCTTGGGCCTTTGTCAGGCAACTGGGTCCATGGCTGCTCTCATGTTGCTAGAGGAGGTAAATTAATCATTTAACATTATAACATTATGGCAGACAGGAAGCGCCTTGACTCATAAAGCAACTACTTGTTCTTAGGGAACTCAGTATTAGAATTGGGAGTCCACTTTCAATGACATATTCTTGAGCAATGAAAAATGCCATTTGAAGGGAAAACAAATTTTCACACAGAAATACAAATTTTCATGAGTGATCTGCTTGCCTAAAGCAAAGAATACCAACTTGCTATTTTGAGAGTTAATTCTGATGGTTCAGAGAGGAAGGACAAGGGGATGCTTCTGGGTTTTTCAGAAGGAGCAAAAGAATCGTGGCTACGTTGCTGTTGTTCTCTGTTGGGAACCACGTTTAGCACACACTGGGCAGTAGCCCGTGATCACTCAGTGGTGTGCGGATACACCGCAGGGGGCGGAACCCACAGCGTTTCTTTCCGGTTAAGATACTTAATAAGGAAAAAGAAAGATTAAAGCAGAAATACTAACAGTGATGGTGTTGATGTGGATGAGGATGATAGTATTGATAATCATAATTCTCTGAGCCTTTGCTGTGGATCAAACACTCTCACTATTTTACAGTCTTGAGGACCATCACACAAGGCAGCTAGTGTTATCTCTGTTTCTGAGGTAAGCGAATTGAAGCTCAGAGAGATTAAGCCATTTACCCAAACGCACAAAACTAGTAAGTGACAGAAGTTAGATTTGAACCCGACTTTACTTGACCCCAAAGTCCATACGTTATTTCCCACTCTGTCACATTAAAAAAAAAAAATCTGTTACCAATTTATCATCTTTTGTCTGTGAAGCCAACAGAGCTGGCTGTGGACACCTCAGGTGCCTTGCACCTGCTCTGGGGCACCTCTTTCATTTTCTTTCAGGTATCCAAACTTCTCATGACTCGTCCTTTTAAAAATCAGATCAGATTAAAGGATGCAACAACTCCAGCCTCTCCAGACAGCCCGGTAGAGGGAAAACATCATTGACTGGGATTGATGACTTTGGCAGGGAGAGGATGGGTCGGTCCATTTTACCCATGAAGAGTTGTATGACCTTGATGAGATCTCAGGGTCACATCCCTCACCCCCTCCCCACCCCATCCTGCCCTAAATTTCTGTGATTCTAAACTGTAAGTGAAGGGTACCAGCTTGAAGGATTTCCTCTATAGGCAGATTTGCCCTTGAATATGCTAAAAGCCTTAAGTGCAAGTGATAATGTATGTTATTTAAACCAGGAACTTTCTGGCAATCTGGGCAGATAGGTAAGATATGAGGATGAGATACTTATTTCCCCCACAGGGCTTTCTCACTCCAACATGCTAGAACACAAGCCATTCTTTCCCCATGTACATAAGGACAGCCTTTCTCTAATATGTAGGCCAGTTGAATCTTTCCCCCCACCACCGATGGGATCTTGAAATTCTTAACCATATGATATTCTAATGTCAGGGAGATTTGACAGGATGCATCAAGTATCGAACAACAGTGTCACCGTAACCCAGCTAGACCTTAAGTGAAATTAGCCTGGGGCAAGTTAGAATTCAAGTTAAAAGTGCATCATTAATACGACCCACACTTCAGGAGAGGGAGGGAAGAGGAAGGGAGTCAGTGAATTAAAAGACTCTGCCAGACTGGTTGTCTGATCAAGACATCCTTTAGCACAGGGCTTTCCAAACTCTGGTGGGCATAAGCGTCATCTGAGGGCATTGGTAGGAATGCAGATTCTCAGGCCCTCGTGATAAGCAGCCCAAGTGATATTCAGCATGTCCAAAGGGATGTCTTCAATTACTGTCAATTTGCTAGACTGAAAAGAGAAGGTTTTGAAAAGGAAATAGGGAAGAGGATTGAAAAAGGGGGCTGCTGTTTTTCTTTAGGAGTAGCACTCTCTTTGGGAAATATTACTTCCCACTGGGAGCCAGGGCAGGAGAATTAGCCCTAGTAGGCTGCTGAGTGAGTGAACCAGTGGTAGTGAGACAGAGGAGACTGATCACAACGGAGAGGCACTCTAGTAAAAACAGGGCAGTGTAGCCGAGGTTAGTAATCACAGCCAACCAGGATATGGCAGGCATAGCTAGAAGATTGGGAGAGCTCCTAGGAGGAGTGGAGGATGGTTTCTGGATGCAACAGAGAAGAATCTAAGACCAGCATGTGTATTAACACATGCAAATGTGCAAAGGCCAAAAGTGGAACTATATTCAGGGTGGTGGCAGTGTCAGGGCATTGTCTCCAGTCTCTAACTGGAAAATCATCCACCAAGAAATTGCAAAGGAAGTTGAGGAGGTACTGTAACGTACATTGGATGAACCCCACAATAAAATTTACAAAAGCTCATGATGCTGTTCAGGGAGGAGGACAGAGCACAGAAGAGGACCAGCTCCAGGTCCTTAGCAAGGATGCATCAAGGCGAGTCCTTAGTGTTAAGCAGGACTTCCCCTGGATTGTACCCTAGTACAGTCAACCCTCTTTATCAGCAGATGACACACCTGTGAATTCTCCTACTTGCTCAAATTTATTTGTAACCTCAAAATCAATACTCGCAACGCTGTCTTGACCATTCACAGTCATTCTCAGAGTGGCGAAATATTTAAGTTGCCCAACTCCCACGTTCCCAGCTGAGGTTGAACAAGAGATGCTCTGCCTTCTTGTTTTAGCTTTCTTACTATAAATAAGTGTCCACGTGATATACTAGTGCTGCATTTTTTCACATTTTTGTGCTTTTTTTCTTGGTGATTTTGCTATTTAAAATGGCCCCAAACAGGGAAGCGGATGTGGCTCAAGCAATTGGGCTTCTGCCTACCACATGGGAAGTCCCGGGTTCAGTTCCTGGTGCCTCCTGGAGAAAGCGAGCTGGTGTAGCAGGCAGGCGCGGCGAGCTGACTCAACAAGATGATACAACAAAAGAGACACAAAGAGGAAAGACAATGAGAGACACAACAAACCAGGGAGCTGAGGTGGCTCAGGTGATTGAGCGCCTCTCTTCCATGGGAGGTCCCAGGTTTGGTTCCCGGTGCCTCCTAAAGAGAAGATGAGCAGACACAGAAAGCACACAGCAAATGGACACAGAGAGCAGACAGTGACCTCAAACAATGAGGGGGGTGGGGAATAAATAAAATAAATCTTTTTTTAAAAATGGCCCCAAACATAGTGCTGAAGTGCTGTCTCATGTTCCTACTACAAGAAGGCCATGATGTGCCAAACAGAGAAAAAAACACATGATACTTAAGGTTTGGTCAGGCATGAGATATAGTACTGTTGTTTGTGAGTTCAATGTTAATGAACCAACAATATATTTTAAACAAGGTGTCTTTAAACAGAAGCATAAGTAAAGCAAGGTTATGTAGTGATCAGTTGATGAAAATGTTGTAACCAGAGGCTCTCAGGAACCTAGCACTGTATTTCCCAATTGTTCAGTATTCACTAATTCAGTGTTTATAACAACTTTATAGAACATAATGAATAATGAGAATTGACTCTATATCCATTCAGCATTTTTTTGGAAAACATTTAATGGGCATCAGACACTTGAAATAAGACAGTTTCTGTCTTGAAGGAGATCACAGTTTGTCATAATTACATACACACATACACATACACGCATACATAGGTTCATGGAATATATTCCAATAGTTGAGAATTTATTCTTTTTAAAAAAATTGTTTCCAAAACCCCATTTTAAGAATCCTTTCAGATAATAAAAATCATATATACCTGAACTGAAACAAATAAAAAGCTTTTAATTACTCTCTTGGAGCCTAAATACATATGCACATTGATTGGGTAGACCAGATAACCTAGCTTTATTGAAGTAGATCTTGAGAGAATTGTTTGGGTCTATCAGAGAAGCACACCTTGCAGTAATCATTTGATGCTTCTGCATCAAAACCCAATGATCCCACACTAGGATCTTGAGTCACATAGAACAAAAGTAATTGGTCTAAATTTGGCTAGGCAGATGTGGGCTGAAATTTTTTATCTCATCATTTTTGAAAACTCTGAAATGAAATGACTGCTTCGAACTTGCCTGTCTTGCCCACTCCATCCTTGGGCTGGTCACCTGGTCCATGGTTAGGTACCTTACCTGGGAAGGCTTTCCACATAAGCAAAGATCAAGAAATTCATGGTGTATATATTTTTAGGAGTTCCAGAAAGATCCCAATGCATGTTCTTGCCCAAACATCATCCAACCCTTAGCTACTACTAATCAACAAATAGACCTTTACCTAAAGGCTACCATGACTATTAAGATGCAAATTCTAGGGAAAGAATAGTGCTTTATGAACTGTTAATCATTTTCTCTTTTGTGTAAATGAGTTAATAGCTTCCCAGGTTCTTCACCTCTATCTCCAAGAGCAGGCTGAGAGTATGGAAGGAGGGCTTAAGGGATCCTGAAGGTTGAAACTGGATGGAAAACAGGGCTCAGAAGAGTGACCTAGGGCACCAGAGATAAATAATTTTTTCAATACTGTCTAAGGCTGAACCTAAATCCCAGATTGGTCCTAGGCTGGAAGGTTAGACTCCCATCTTTCAGTTAATTCCCAAAAAGCATAAGGCCCTGTGTTTCCCTGTTGACCTTGGGACTCTGGAGGAGATGAATGGCCACACTGCTTGGCTCATCAGCTGTTCTACTCCTCTCACCTGATTAAAATTCCAGTGGCTGACTAGGAAGGTTCATGTTTAACAAACATTATAAAGGTATCACAGAAAATACCCATATGCATTGAGCAATACTAGCCGGGGAGGAAAAAATACAATATCTGCTCCCATCTGTGTCTGATCCCTTCAGAAAATGTGCACACATATGGTTGGCCCATGTTAATTAAGTCCAAATATGGATTGGATTCAACTTAGAGAGAACTGATAAATCTACAGCTAAAACTTTTCCAAATGCTTTGATATTTCCTGAATGAAAATGTTTTAAAGGTGTTGAGTAGTAGAGGGCTAAACTGAATACCACCAGAAAGAAGAGCTCAAATTTCCAAATATTCAAATAATCAATACTGCCTGCATTTTTCTTATATTTCAATTTTTAAAGTTGTTTCACACATAATATTTCTTTTTTTCCATAGTATTTATTTTTAAACCCAAATATTCATGGAGATAAAATGTTATTAGCCTGCACATTAAAGTAATGGAAACTGACTTGTCCATCGTCTCTATATGTCTAAGGTCACAGCTATTTAATGGTGACACTAGGGTGAAGAAAGAGAGAAAGGCATTGTGATACAAACAATTTTCTTAATATTTGTTTGGGATTATCTTACTGTTGGCAAAGAGGGAAAGAGAACAAGTGCCAGCATGCTTGTGAACTGTAAATATGGTTTTAAGAAAGTCAAAGTAACTTTGTATGTGCTGACAGCTGAAAGCAAAATTGTGTTACTGGCATTTTGCTGCATTAAAACTTCCATTGTGGCAACTCTGAGGAAGAGTTTCTGGCCATTGTTTCTGATGGCAAAAGTTGAAAAGAGAACCAAGTCCTGGTTCAGATGGTAGGATGGTCCAACCATGAAGGGATAACACCTCCTCAGCCTACTCTTAACAAGTAGCTAAAGGGGAGGCCCAGCATAATCAGCCAAGCCATTATCTGCAAGTAGTTACAACCATAACCTCCACTATGATCTCTAAATGGAGGAAATCCAAGGCCAGGAGAGTAACCATCTGTCTGGGACTAAGAGCGGGAGATGAGTAGAGCCTAGGTCTTATAGGAACTGAGTAAGGAAATGTCCATGTGCATGCTGTAGGGAGGATGGGGAGAATTGTCTCCCTCTACTTTCCCCCTTTTATCCTACAGCCAACTCAGGAGTGATTAGGAATGTTGACATTCCTTGAACACTTAACATGCATCTGGAACTGAGAAAAACTGCAACTCAGAGAAAGGCTAAATAACTTCTCGTGGTCAGTTAGTAAGACTGGATTTGAATCCAAGTCTTCCTGACCCTCAGACCAGACATCTGCCCCCTAGAGCATTCTATCTTTAATCCCCTAGATCACTTATTGCCCTCTGTCTTTCATCTGACTGCTCAAAATAGCAAAATATCTCTGCTAACCTGAAACATCAAATAAGACAGTTTTATTATCCTTTGAAAGAACTGACTGATTTGGTATGGGGATGGCCTTGCTCTGAGAGCATGTTACATGTGGAACTTCATGTAATTATGTACATCCTTAACTATCTTTCAGTGACTGTCTAATAACATAGTGTATCCTTATGCCACAAGCAAAGAGAGACTTGGAAAGAATGCTGAGCTTTGCAGGTGGACAAATGTTTCCCATTATAATATGGAGTGTGTTTCCTTTGGATTATATGCTATGAGAATGCACTAAAGTAATTCATGTATCTCATAAGAGCTCTGGTGATATTATGAGTTTTTATTTTTGGATTACTGCTATCCAGGGAGCCTTTCAAAAGCAGAACCGTGGATCAAGTAGTAGCCCATGCCAACATAAGTTGAGCAGCCTCACCAGGGCTTCTGACTTTCCTTTGGCTTCCTGCCACAAGAAATTTCGGGTAATGAGTAATAGCCGACTAGCCCCTTAGCTCTGCTGGCTCAAATCTATCATGTGATTTCCTTTAGCCTACATAACCAGTCAATTATTGTCCCAGCCAACCATCTTTTTATAATTGTCTAAAAGTATATATACCCATAATCCATGAACATATTCTAAAATGATATCTTACAGATATTCCTGCTGATTGAATCAGAGGGAATAAATAGTTTTGAAACTGGGAAATCTCCCATTAGGGCCTTCAGACATTTTGGCCCACATTGAGTATTTGTCATTCTGTACACTCGAAGGTGAATGTTTCAAGTCCACCACTTAAACTTTGGGTGGTCCAATCTTCTCTACTCCACTCCGTCATCAGAGATCTTTCCTCAGGAGTTGGATATTCAGTTTGGGAGAGAAGGGTTCAGAGATCCAAAAGTAGTTTGAGACAGGCAGCTTGAAATTCAGGATCTCCTCTTACTGACTCCCAATCTTGAAGGGACAAGGAGTACCCACTCTTATTTACTCATCTGAAATGAGATTTGTGGTTTGGGAAGGAGGGGAAGGTCATTTACAGACTTATACTATGACAGAGCTGGAAAGAACCTCAGTTTTCATTCAATCTTCTGATACAATCTCAGTTTATAGATAAAGGAATGGAGACCCAGATGATCAACTGATGGGACAGGAGAGGTTGTTCTATGAGCCTGGAGTATATGGTAAGTGATGAGATGAAGTGTGGCACTAGCAATGCTGAGGTACCTTCTCAGTATTGGTATTCTGTTCTTGGTCCATTACCTAAAGAGCAAATCCTGGTGAATGTTAATTAAGTGGAAAGTTACCACCAAACGGAAGGAAAGCTACTGGTTGCTATTCCTAGTCCAAGCAGTTAAACAGTCAAGGACAAGTGGTCATGCTGGCTGTCATGGGAAAAAAAGAATCTTGTACTTCATTTCACCATTCCCTTTTTTACTTCAAACAAGGATAAGATCCTCACTCTGCTGTGTTTGAACCTATATTATGCTTCTTAGTGTATGTGTATTTCTGAACCCAGTCAGGAGCTCACCAGAGCTCTCCAGCATGTCATGAGAATCTGTCATGTACAGAACACACTTTCTAGACTATAATGCTTCTACCCTCAGCCACACCTTTATTGGGGACCAGTCTCCAAACATACACTTTCTGCCCCACTTGTCAGCTCAGCGCCTGCTGAACCCACCAGTGTCTGCATGTGCCAGCACCCCCCCCCCAACCCTTCCAATTTTGTTCACCTCTAGGAAGAATGGGATCATTGTGGTTTCCATGGTATTTCCCACTACTTCTCTGAAGCCTCTCTGCTTAATTCTTACGTGGGCGCTTATGTTACAGTCATTAATTACTGCATTAAGTCAAGTCACAAAACTAATGAGCATTTGGACACAGAGTTGGGAAATGAGAATGTAGTTTTGCTTGGATTATTAGGATATAAAGATAAACGTGGTCCAAATATGCTCAGAGAGAAGACATTTCAGCTTTTCATAGCTGCCTTCTAACAGAAAATATGGGCTTATATGTCTCATCAAAATCTGAGAGTAAGATCATCAAAGCACCACCATTGGTAACATTTAGGCAGGTCTTAGTTCATTGTGCCTTTTATTTTCAGCTCTGACATCTAAATAGAGAATGTTCTTTTTCTCTGTTCCATGAAAATCATTCTATACCTAAAACTAGAATCTTTTGAAGGTCTTACATGAGAACCATAGGACGAGTCACGGGTGTGAGGCAATGTGAGAAAAGCTGGCCTTTCATGTGTGTGGGTAGAGTCGGTCTTTAGACAGCATTGTCTGGGGAGCACCTTTGGATGCCTGTGTAGAAACCTACACTCCACCTACTCACAGTGGTGCCTGTAATTAATCAGCAGAGGAAGAAGGCATGTCAATCCCCAAGTTACAATGCAAACACTCCTGGAAGGCCAACACTGAATCATCAACACCTGAAACTGAATTGAATCAAAAGGGATTAATAAGCAAATCACCACCAAGTGCCTTAAAGGGCTAAGTTTCACGTGAGATAAAGGTTGATGGTGAGGCAGCAGATAGATGCCTTGGCAATATAGGATGCTGTTGTGGGGGAGCAGTCCTATAATTATTTATGGTTTGGGGGTCTATCTGCAGTTGGAGGGTAGCTTACGGCCTCCAGAAGACACCTAAGGCAAACAATACGTCCTTAACAACTTCACCTCAGGCATACCTATTCTGGAAACACACAATAAATCTAGAAGCAAAGTTAACTTCCTTAGGTCGTTAGCTTCCTTAAGAAAGATAAGAACCCTTTCTTCTAAACAAACAAATAATAAAGAGCTTAAATGCACATATGCACAAAATATGCATAGACACTTAGGGATGTTCAAGGACCCCCTGGAGTTTTCACATAGTTCTCAGCTTAAGAACCCCTGCTCTATAGGGTCACACTCAAAGAGTGGTCAGTCCTATCCTAAAATCTGTAGTTTGTAGGATCTATCTGGGTCAGGCTGGAACAGAAAGCATAGCCATTACATTTCCAGAAAAATACCTAGAGCCCTGGAGTACATGGCAATATCATTTTTGAGTGTCTATGCATATATTATCGTCTTCTAATGTTCAGAACCAAATTATCTCTTTTTCAAAGGTGAGGAAATAGGGGAATTTGTTACTTCTCTGAACTTCTAAGTCACACAGCTAGTGCTGGGGCCAGAGCCTCAAACCTAAGAGTGACTCTGGAAACCTGTGCCTCTGATAACAGCAGAAGTAACCAGGATAGCATTCAATACCCTTAGAGTCAGGGTAGGGGTCTCAAACTGTACAACAAGTTGAAAATTGCGAGATGAAGAACATCTTGGTATTGAAGTAGAACACACCATAAAATTAATTCAGCAATGTAGTGTAGGTGAGCAATCATATATGTGCACTAATTCTAATGGGCCAAAAATTTATGAAAGCAAAAAACAATGAGGTACTCCTTCCATCCTTCCAAAACTGGTTGCTATTTGTTTATAATGTTAACAAATGGAGGAAAAAGTAGTTGATTTAAGTTGCAATGAAGATGATTTAAGTTACATAAGGAAGAATCTCTGTACAACGTGAACATGACATTATTACAGGATCCCGAGAGAGTAGCAAATTGTCTCAGAAGGCCTTTAAAAATATAACGGGCTCTCAACAGTCTGTGTGAAGGCAGAGTTGACTCACTGACTTTCCTAGGTCTCTTCAGCCCTTTCATCCCTGTGATATTAAACTTTGCAGGAAGTAAATATACTATTATGAGTTCTATATGCTATATAAAATGATCAAATAGATCTTCCTATTTGAACACCAGTTGTTTTGCTTTGCCAATTTCAACAGTCTTTTCAGGCATTTGGAAGATTTGAAGATACTTTATCTTCTCATCTTTAATCTTCCCTTCTTCCTCCAACAGCCCTTTGAAAAATAAGTCCCAGGAAGGTTGGTTCCAAAACTGCATGTCTTTGGAATTGCATTTGCTTGTGTCTTTGGACTTGGCTTGGAGTTAATAAGAGACTAGAGCACTGAACTAGAAGTCAAGAACTTTGATTCTTGTGCTTGCTTTCCTATTAACAGGTTCTATCATTTTGACTCACCTAACTTTTGGAAGAGGTCACTTACTCATTTGTAAAACAAAAGTGTTGGATTAGATATTCTACAACATACCTTCAAATTAAAAAACAACAACAACAACACATCCTATCCTTCTATAAAAGTCAGAGTTCTCACAGAAAATTCTCAGAAGCAATGGAATGTAAAGGAAGAAAACAAATATCAGCAAAGATGTAGACAGGTGAGACAAGCTGATTCTCTCCCAAAATGCTCATCTTCTTTTTTCTTTCATCTTGCCTACAATATTCCATGGTGTCCTGACTTCTACTGCAATCCATTACACTCAATTCAACAAATATTGTTTGAACAATAATATTTGAAAGACTCAAGGCTCGCCTCATTATACCCCATGGATTCAAGCCATTTTATATAACTTGAATTTAGAATTTGACTCTCTCTGAAGTGTGTACAAAACAAGCTCTGTGTCCTTGTTTATACTTTGGTCAGAGATGACTACTAATTAATGGGACAGGTCAACCAAAAACATTAAAAAAAAAAAACAGAGTGAGATAAGCATTTTAGAGAAGTGAATATTAGAGAAAAATTAGAAAAGAAACGAACAGAAATAGATTCAGCACTTTTTCATTGACAAAGACTGTGTCCTCCATCGATGGATGGAAAATTTGCTACCACTGAGCTACAGACCTTTGATTCCTATTTAAGAGGTTTGTTTGAATTTTATTAAAGTACCACAAGTGTTCGAATCAGGAGGACACTTAATGGAGTTCTATTGCCCTCTCTTTTTTTTAGCCTTCACCTTTTTGGAAACATATTTAAAACCTTAGGAAGTATGATCTTGCTTGTTATGAAGTCAACGGACTGCATAGTTCCCTTTGTGTTTTCTTTGGCCATCAAAGCCTTGAGCTTTGGTTTCCACACTGAATTAATTCTACCTTTGTTCCTGTAAAGCTAAGAAAAGCGTGGGATCTGTCCTGGATGAAATGCTACAAACATTTGTTTTAGGTTTCAGGAAAATGTGCATACAAAAATACCACCACAGGCAATTATTATTTTTTTTAATGTGGACCAATGCTTAGGTAATGATTTAACTGTCTAGGGAAGAGGCAATTCCTGAGTTTATCTTTGGTACTTCCAGTTCCTTCCTTATATCTTTCCCAACACCCTTCCTCCTATCCCATTTTTTTCCTCTCAAACATCCACTATTCTCTTTCTCACTATTATTCAACAGCCATCAAACCTACTCTCAGAACTAAATCTCCTATCAGCTCTTTACAGTCTGGTATGAATTTAAATTTAGACTAATGGGTTCCTTTTGCCGAGAATATTTGCACTGTAAACCTGAGTGTACAGGGAAATTCCTTCCTAATGGAACTTCAGTAGGGACTTCCCCAGCACCTTTAAGACACCAGCAACTGTAGCCTGCTTAGCCTTAAACTTGAGTTGGACCCTGTAGCTGGGTTTATATTAGAAATAATTACTACTTGATCTCTAGTTAGATTGGGTCCAGTGACTGCAATAAATAGGAATATGGACACTGACCCCCAGGTTATCATAATATCTGGACCACACAGTTTATTTACAAAGTTAGAGCCACTTCCCCCACCCTCGTTTTCTATTTATTCCTATTACTTAATTTATCTTTTGCCTGCCTGCCTTGTTAGACTGGAGCCCTTCCAGGTCAGGGACCACATCTTACTTAGCTCTTTATATCTAAGCTCAGTATAGTGTCTTGCTCATTGGAAACCTTTCCAGGCAAATAATTGGATTCCTACAGTTCAAATCTGCCAAGGGCTTATGTTGCCCTAAAATGGCATGCTGAGTTCTCCTCCACCAAGGATCTTTCCTCTGATTTAAAAGAATACCCACAATCTATGTATTCTAAAAGGGAAAATCCTAAACCAGTCTGCTGCAAGACAAAACCTACTCAACCAAAAACAGCAGTTAGGGTTTTTTAGAGCCTGTACTATGCTACACTTGGGAACCAGAGATAGAAGAATTGCCTCTGGATCTAGGTCTAAGGAACCTTATATTCTTCATGGTTCTAGAATGGAAAGACCTTCATAGAACAGAAAGAAAAAATAATAATTTTTTATTTCCACCATGCACGATGCCAGGTATTTACTAGAGCAAATGCCACCCAAGGCCTGGAGGGTTAGCTGGAGCAGCTGATACCCTGTGCTGCTTTTTATAACTCTCCTTCCCAGTACCATGCTCTACATATGTCCCATTTCATCAGATCACAGAAAGTTAGGTCGTGCCCAATACTGCATCTTACACCAAAAAAAAAAACATCACCATGCAGAATGTTCTATATTTCCTTAAAAATAAAGTAGACATTGGAGGAAGTTTTCTGGTTCTATGTACAAGCAATGATTTTGCCACGTCTTACAAAAGAACTGCCCATTCATTCCACAAGACACTGGGGCTGCTGACCATCAGCAAGCCATAAAATTACTAGGTATAAGAATGGAATACACAATACAGAGCCAAATTGTACATAGAATTGTGAAATGAAGTTGGGATGGCAGTGAGTCTGCCCACTTGTGAACAGTTATTGGCAAGGACACTAGCTGTCCACCTTTTTGCATAACAAAATTTGGAGAGAAAGGTGGGATTCTATAAAGAACCTTGAAAATGTCGTTATTTATTCATTGTATTATTAAGTATCTCTCATATAAGTATACTGTCCCTGGTCTTCCGGGAGGGGTTACAAAAAAGGCATATTCCAAGTATCCTGGCCTCAAAGAGCTTACTATTTAGAAAAAACATTGGTTTTAAAAGACTGATAGCCATTATTCCATTTATTGGGCACATGCTCTGTATTATAGGCACTGTGACAAATATTTTTGTATACTCTGTATCAGGGGTCGGCAAACTATGGCCATTGGGCCAAATCTAGTCCTCCACTTGTTTTTGTAAACAAAGTTTTATTGAAAGACAGCCACGTCCCATTGTTTGCATATTGTCTCTGGCTGCTTTGGCACTGCATGGCAGAGTTGAGCAGTTGACAAGGAAATTGCATGGCTCACAAAGCTTCACAGAAAATGTTTGCCGACCTCTGCTCAATATCATTCATTCTCACAAGAACACTCAGAGGTGAATATGGTGTTTCCCATCTTACAAGTAGGAAACTGAAGGGGGGGATATAGATTAAGTAACTTAGTAAGTGACAGAGCTTGATTCTAGATCATTCCAAAAATCCATGTTCTTATATTATATTCATATATGGAAATATCTAAAATATAAGGTTAGAAGAAATAAGATCTGTATATAGTCACAGAGAAACTGAGTTCAGAGAAGCGAGAGAGATTATTTTGAGCTTTTGGTGATAAAGATTCTGGAGAAGATCATACTTGAATATAAAAGCAAAAAAATAGACTTCAGGAATTGTCTAGCCCAAGTCCAAGAAAAGTTGAGATCAAGGTCACATAGTTAGTTAGAAGCAGAACCGGCATTAGAGCTAGGTCTCCAGTGATCCAGCCCAAGGTATGTTGTCAATGACCTTGCTGAGCCATTGAATATTTTTTTGTGGTTAAATCTTACAGAATAGCAGGATGATTTGAAGGAAGAATTTGTACACTATGAAGCAATCAAAAACACAATTGTGAAGGTATTTACATGATGCCATCACCCACCCACCATCCTATCAAATACATTATTTGTGGAGAATCAGTTCTGAGACCATGGGAACTTCTCGCCCTCTCCACAAATTTTAAGACTCAAATGATAAACAAGAGACAACCAAGTCAAATATTCATATACATTCTGCCCTGCAAGATCAGGCAGATCCAGTCAAGTAGAGAAACAGAGAAGTGAGCAGGGGCAGCCAAAGGAGGCTTACCTGATGCTGTAGAGCACTTTGCCATTTTTGGAAATCCGTAGCAATTTGTTGTCGGTGGTGACATCATGGAAGTTGGCTCCCTTCTCATTGGCAAAGAACAAGTCTGGTTTCCAAATGGAGTCCAGCATAGATGGGTCCAAGTCCAAGGAATCATCAGGGTACTCGCTGTATGCCAGTCGCGAATCATTCCACTGTTGTCTCAAGAAAATGTTCACTCGGTAGTCCTACAGAAATGCCACGCACAAGAGTTACTTATCGCCCATGCTAGCATAAGAGGTCCATCAGCATTTCCCCTTCACCCATCTCCCTGATTTGGTACAGCATTGGTGTCTGAGTCAACCAGGCTGTGTCTACCTTGGTCAGAATAAACCACTCAGTTCTATTAGGAGTGGGGACAGAGAGGGGAAAAAGAACGAAGACTCAACCAAAACAAAACACGAATGCAACAGTTTGACATGTTTGACTTTTCTTTATGTTTAAATGAGTCATCCTGGGACCAGATAACACTAACTCAAGCTGATTTTGCTATAGTAAAAGGTAACAATCAGTTGAGAAGTCAGTCTGTGGAGACAGAGTGTCAAATAAAACGGATTCGTCTTCCAAATCAGAAATGACACAATCTCTCATCTCATTCTGCTCCAATACTCTGGTATCTGTAATTTGGTAGTGGGAATCTTATTTTAAAGCTGTGACATGATAAAGCAATATCTTTAAAGTTCATCAACCTAAATATTGAGATGCTGCACGTTGACAAATTACTTCCCTCAGTGTTTCTTACTTTTGAATTAAATATTTTATAATTTCTCTGAATTAGTTGTGACTACATAACTAATTTGATGCTTCATCAATCGGAGATCTTTTTCATGTTTTCTTAATCTGAACACCTTCTGACAAGGTGCCCCTCCCTTGTGGAATTCTCATGTACATCCCCTGATGTTCCTACTTGGTCTGGGAATTTCCTCCTGTGCTAATGATTCAGCATGGGGCAGGGACTGCTCTTCTGGAGACTTACACTCAGAGGTATTCACGTTCATGGAACTGTTGCTTCACTGATAATCTGAACCTTAATGAGGTCTCAATAGTATTTCCTAGTGAAGTTGGACTAGGGCTTAGATCTAATAGTTGTCCACTCCTGCCACTCATGACCATTTAAGGTGATCAATACTCATTTGTTCTTACTCACTTTCCTTTCCCTTTTTCATCTTCATTTGCTCCATCTCCACATCTTTGGCACCTAGATTTTAGGCAATTGTTTACCTTACTTTAGTGGTGACCAACTTGTCCTGGTTTACCTGAGACTTTTCCAAGGCCTAGCCCTGAAAGTCCCACATCCAGGGAACCCCCTCAGTCCCAGGCAAACTGGGTCTGGGACAGCTGATCACTCTACCAGGTACCTCAGGATGGTCAGTTTGCTTAATTCCCTCAAGGCCAAAAGAAAAATACAACACTAAGTTGTGAAGATCAGGGTGTATGGAAAAGAGCTTTAACTCCAGTTCCTTCTACTATATACTAAACTATCCAGATTCCCATGACTGTTTATTTCAAATGCAGTCATCTGATGGCCAGGCTCGTAGAGAATTTTAAAGGTTGCAGTTCTTGGGAAGGGTGCACAGTGTAGGCCTAATGAAGGCTAATGATCAAAGAGTTACCAACTATTGAAAATCAGTCATCAAAACCAAGCTCATTTGGAAAGACTATGATATTAAAAGAAAATAATCTTAAGGTTCTTCACTGTATCACATAAGGACTTTCTGACTTGGAAAGTGTATCAGCTGGCATTTATTGGGAATTATATCAGGCCTACACAGCAAATTTTTAGACTCAAAAGAATATTGTTGTGGGCCCAGCCAGGCTTCCATCCCATCCTATTTGCCCAACAGCTCCCCCAGTGAGTAGACCAAGGGGATGGCAGAACCTCAAAGGTCTTCCATCATACATTTCCAGAATTGTCCAAAAGGACTAGAGGCTGTTGTTGGAAAGAGATTACCAGTTTACTGTCTCAATGGCAACATGATTTACTAGAAGCTTTGGAGTTTTGTATGAATAAAGAGTGGACATGTGTGTGATTTATGGAAAAGTTAAAGAAGGAGCTATTGAAAATATAATAATCCAATTTACATATAAGTATGCAGTGGATACACCAACTGTGAGATTTTCTTAAGGTTTCCTGGAACAAAGATGCTGCCTTTCAAGTGTTTGACATCCATCCCCTTCCCCTTTATTTCCTTAGAGTGACAACTAGTTATCCTTAACAAAATTACTTGGGAAGGATTTGTGTGCTCACCAGAAAGTAGAAGGGAAGGGGATCCCATCCCTTAGCCAATTCCAGAGATCGAGAAACTCTAAGTAGGGGAAATAATGGCAGCTGGAAAAAGAGAGGTAAATGGATCAAATATCTTAGACCATCGTGAGTCTAGAGAGGCCCTACTAGGAAGAAATCCTAGGATGGGAGATGTCATGAGAAGCCAGATGGGGAGCATTTGGGCAGCAGAATCACCAACAGAGCATTGTCGGAATCCTCCCTTGAGACTGAGAAGGATTTAATGATGCATATTGAGACACCCTCGAGAATACTACATTAGTGACATACAATATGAAAGAATTGACCTTTAAGAAAAACATCTCAATCATAAATGTTCACAGCTAATATGCATCTTTTTAAAAAGTCCTTCCCATGAGTGTTCTTCTCCAGTGTTTTCTATTTTGAATTTCATATAAAGAAAATAATGAAATTTTCTCCCAATATTAGAGCTTTAAAAAGAACACTAAGTCTATCATATTATAATAGAGTCATTAAATGTCTAACAGTTAATTTAAATCAAATTAAGCCTCTTATTTGTAAGCAAAGATGAGTGGAGAAGTTAGAGGAGAAAATGTATTTTATACATTTGTATTTTATACATGCTACAATGGCAGCAATTACATGAAATGAGATTTCTGTTAGAGTTATAAGTATTTGTTCTTAATAATATATAGGAATTAAAAATTTGTCCATAATTTTATGACGATATACGTTATTCTAAAATCAATAGTGACCCTCCGAATCTTTAAGAGCAGAAAAGGACACCTATAGATCTAAAGAAGTAGTTAATCCCCCGCCTTCCCCCCAAAAAAGGTTTTCTGAAGCCGTGCCTCTGTCATTCTTTCAGTTTACTGTCATTTTCAATGTAGGGTAAAATCGACCCTTGTGATTTATCTATGCATTATCTCTGTTTATTTACAGATAGGTTCATTCTATCATGATATTCCAACCACAGGAGGATAGTTATTTTGTTCCATAGTCTTTCTTTGTCTTTATTTTTGCTCCCAGGTTTAATGAAATATTAAAGGGGAAGTAAATATTGAGAAACATGCTTAAATGCAGAAGGAATTTTCTTTTACTCTGCCGTCTCTCTCCAGGGACAGATTCTATTTAGAATAAATGACACATTTCCTTGTACTAAAATTTGTTCGCCTATGATTGACTATCTGAATATTGGATTAGGTAATGGTTAAGTTTCAAATTAAATATATAAAAATGAGTATGTATATATATGGATGTAAACATGTGTATACACACATATCTTTTTTTCAAAAGCTATGTTTGTCATAGTCTTATATTCTTAACCATAGGTAATGCAAGTATCTGCATTCCAGATTTTTTACATATCAAATTTAGAATTTTAATGTTTCACTTTCTCTGATACCTTCTACTGCTATGCCCATTTCATAAAGATTGTTTCATGTTTCTAGTCTATTTTGTCTAACATTTGTGCATATAGACTGCCACTTGTCTCACGCACACTCCTATTAAACTGTACCATTACCCTCTTACTATTTTTATATATATGCCTTTTTAAATCCAATTACGTTATGCAGTTATCAAAGACAAGGATATGCTCAGTTGATTCCCCACAGTGCCACTGTGGCACTGTGGCTTTACCTCTAGCTACACTGCAGTAAGAGTTACATCATCGTGACTCTGAGGTAGCCTTTTACATGGGAAGTTAGCCTTGAGTTTGAAACCTGGGGGTGGTTGCTTTATGGTGAAATCAGGCTTTAAGGTTGCCTTGCTAATTTAGAGACCAAGGTTCTCTTCTATATCAGTTTAGCACAAATGCCAGACTTGTAGTAGATTTCTTGGTCGTTCCTCAAAAAGTCAGGAATACGAAATGTAGTTATTTGCTATCCCAGATAAGTTAGCTGCCCCTTATGAATTGTTTATGCAGCTATAGAAGGAAGGGAGCCCATAGTGTCGTTTCAACAATAACAGCCTAGCATGTAATCTCATGCGGGACTGTCTACCGGCTCACCTGAGTTCCCCAGGAATGTGATTTCAGATCAGAGGTAAACAACTCTTTACTCTGCAGCAGCAACCAGCAGAGTATGCAGAATTGACCTTTGGGGGCAGAGTATGGGGGCATTGGAATCACATTCTTTTAGCTTGGCATCCCATGTGTGAGGAGGTCAGGCATGGTAGCGTTTCAGCACCCATAGCTCCAAAGCACATACTCTCCACCCACATCCTTCCAGGCAGTCATTTGGAAGGGCATGGAAAGCATCCTTCCTCATCTTTCTGATGGCTCAGCCTTGGGGAGAGCTGTATGCTGATGGCATGCCATACCCTTGACCTTCACTGGCATTATTAATATCCCCAAACTATGCTTCTACATCAGGAAAGAGGGGGTTTCAAACACCTTTCATTCCCATTCTGTAAATTTACTTGCCATTAGCAGATAAAAAAAAGGGTCAAAAAAAGAAAAGGAAGTGGTAAACTGATTCTCCCAAACTAGAATATAACCTGTCTCATCCTATATCCCTTACTAGCCTTCTAGGTCTTTGGGGATCACATGCAATTTGTTCCACTGAATACTCATAACACAGGGTCAAGTAGCAATGACTGTTAATGTACAAAATATACATTTTTGAATAATGTATATCATCATAATGATACATAAAAATATTCCTTAGGGTAACACAAACATAATGTTCTGTGAGTAAGTATCTCCAGCATTAACATATCAAAGTAGTGAGAGGCTGTGTGGGGTCTGTAAGTGAGCCGGTACTTTGTGGGCAGGCAGTAGCAAAAATAATTTAGTGGGATTCCATCAATCATAAGAGATGCATATTGGGTAGCACCAAAAAGAAAAAAAGATCACGTTGAGTTCTTCTTTAGAAACGAAGAAACACTCCATACTAAATCCTTCAGTTATCCTATCCCCATCAAGGGGTAAGAGTGGGGGGTTAAAGATGAGAGGACAGTCAGCCTGTTTAGAGACCCAAACTGCATTTTTCTGACTTTTGAAAAAATTCTTGGCAATCCTGGAAAAAATTGATTCCAGAAAATATAGAGAAAGCAAAACTACTATCCCCAGAAAATAGCACTAATCAATGTCCTCAACAACCACATCACTGTGCTTAAAAGCTAAGGAGCTAATGTTCTGAGACATACTAAAGACAGTTCAAGGGAAAACCTGGTTTTGTTTAATTTCTTGACCAATTTTTCTGTGTGATATTTGTGAAAGTGTGAGTAAATTCGTGGCTCGTGGAATCTCAAAGTTTTGGTATGGAAGCTTGGGCTGTGATGTCACATTCTACAGGGGCATCAGGTAGGCTCCCAGGCAGAGCCTCAGGCACAGCTAGAACCCTGTGATCTAGGCAAATAAGACCCTTCCTCAGCAGAGCAGTTCTCACCTTCTTCTGTGCATCTGAACAATGTCCATTTAAATATTGATGCCTTCCACCAGGGAAAAAAGTCCATTTAAATATTTGCCTTCCTTCTCTATCCCCTGCCCACCTATTTTTGTAAATAAAGTTTTATTGGAGCACAGCCACACCCATTTATTTAAATATTGTTTATGGCTGCTTTCACACTAAAAGGGCAGAATTGAATAGTTGCAACACAGACTGGCTGGTCCTCAGAGCCTTAAGTATTTACTGTCTGGCCCTTTATAGAAAAAGTGACTCTCCTTACTCTAGGTGGCATGAGGATTTATTCTTTGACTTAAACATGACAGAATTTCAAAAAATATTTTTTCACACCAAAGCCATAATTGAAGAAAAGAAAAATAGTTTTAAAAGCCAAATAAAATTTGTCGTTACATCAAAAGCTAAGATGTAAAATAAAATAAAAGAAGCACAACACGTCTCAGTCTTCTGACCATGCAATTCAATCTATCTTACATGGCAGAATATAGGCCGCTGATATCATACTTAAGCAACAATTTCCAAATTTTCTAATTGAAGACATGACAAAGGACAGCTTAATAAGTGGCCAGGAAACACCTAAGCAGCCCATTTATTAAACATCTTCAGCAGCTGTTACAGACGGAAGAAAACAAGGATATCCACAGCTTCAGTTTTCATCTCCTTAAATGGCTAGCTTTTCCTTGCATTAATGAACATTGAAAAGATGCACATTTACATTTTTGATTGAAAGTAAAATGCAATGAGGAGATTTAATCAAAGCCACTTAGGAGTCTAATTAATGCAATCAGCATTAGGTCGTGCAAATATTGTCATTGAATGCCATCGTGTAAAGCTGGTGACGGTGATTTGGGCTACTGGAAGCTTTGCCCCTCCATTAGCAGGATAAAGCCAAGGGGGAAGAGACAGAAACTGAATGCCATGCCCAAATTGGGGTTATTCTTTCCTTGCTTAGCTTTTCTTATGAGCCATTTAGTAACCTTATCAAAATGATTTTATTTGGGTAAAATTCTTAATGTACCACATCCCGTCAAAGCCCAGAAGTCTCATTTCTGGACAATGCTGTGTCAGAGTAATATTAAAATGAAGAATCGAATTGCATTATGTCTAATCTTGCCAGTGAAAAGGAATGATAAAAGATAAACATTCTTTCTAGCATCAAGGACACCACAAAGTACAGCAATTTATTAAACACTTTCCTAATAGACTAAAAAAATTCACAGAAATGGGGGGGGACACTATTTTCTACTTCTCAATGGCATTAGGCTCATTATTTTGCTTCTTGAATATTTTCTAGGATATCAGCCACCATAGACTTAGTCAAACTAAATTGATATCATCCATTTGTATGGCTGTATACTTTACATAGTCATGTAAATAATAACCAGACAATTCTTGCCTTAAATTATATGAGGGCCAAGAAAGTATTTTACCAAAAATGCATTCTCCACGCTATAGCCTAGTACTGCGTGGGGTAGGACCACTGATCTAAGAGTCTGTATCACAAGTAACACCACTACCATGACATTTATAAGGACTCTTGGTGAGTTTTTATAGGATCTGAGATACTTTTCACTTACATGAAACATTTTTGCATATGCTCTATGATGAGCTTTTAATTGGTTTTATGTTATTTTCTGGAAAAGTCATGCATGTGGTGCAGTTGCTATGGACTTGGGACTCATATTGCCATACATATTGTATATGCATGTTTATGTGCCTGTGTATGTGTGTGTGTGTGTGTGTGTGTGTGGAGATAGATAGGTAGGTAGGTAGGTAGATAGATAGATAGATAGATAGATAGATAGATAGATAGATAGATAGATAGAAAGAAAGAATAGTAAGGTCAATCCCTTGGCATATCTGTTAGTAAAGCATCATCGGGAGGCTTGACCATGTTAAACTTCCATCATATGTAAAAGACTGATGGTGACAAACATCTCTCAAACTTTGAAACTTATATTTATGAAACATTGGAAATGCACAAATCTAAATATCCTGAACTATGTGCTGTATTTATTACTGATAATTCTACCTAAAACTGATCAAATATCAAGGGTTTCCAAACTTTCTCTATCATAAGGGATGAAAGATTATTGAATTTTAAATAATGAACACTTGACTTATGACTTTCCAAAATGAAAGAGTATGAATACTCGCTCTGTAGAGGTGGGTGGTGTTGGAAATTGGCACTCAGTAAATGTCCCACAAATATGTGATAGTGCTTTTTGATTCCACATCCCATTCCTTCACACGATGGCTTCAATGCTCAGTCCCACTCACCATTGTAGTTTCTGCTATTGACCCAAAGCTGTTGATAAATATGTTGCAGGTAACATTTACAGGAGGTCCTGCAAGTTGAACAATAGAAAATTTGACAGGTTGTGTTCATGGCATAATCAAGTCATGGTTTTCTCTTGCCAGTGGCATTGCAGCACTTACCATGGTGGTTTCTGTGACCGATCCAAAACTGTTGATAAAAATATTGCAAGTAACGTTTACTGGAGGACCTGCAGAACGCAATAAGAATATTGCAATAGGCATTGAAGCAAAAATACAGCTCCATCAACATCTGTGCAAATGGCTAGAGATGCAAATAAAATAGATTACAAAGTCTCACCCAGAGGTGCATAGTGAATACATTCCCACTAGTATTTCCGATAATGACAGTTAAATAACAATAACTAACCCTGAAGAGTTTTGGGTTTGGAAAATATAAGCTGAAGACTACCAAAAGTAAATTCATTGCTATAAGTTGCTCTTAAAATAATCTTGGGGGTTGGTGGTTTCTTTTGACCTTAGGGCTACCAACATTGTAAACCTCACCAGTGGGCGCACCATGGTGGTGAAATAGCCTGGGTCATGGGGTCCAATGAAGCAGCATCTTGAATTGTGGGTGGGTCAGGAATATCCACCTCCTTTTGTATGACACCCTTTCAATCAAGTGGGTCTACTTTGATTCTCTTTACACCTTTGAAATGACCCCATTCTTTCTATACATCCTCTGACCCCTGATGAAAAATGATGTACAAAAATGCAAAAACAAAGAAAACTAACTTATTTGAAGACATAAACACAAACAGATATGCCACCTCATGTCCTTGTTGTTGCCTTGGGAATTATGGTGTAAGGCAAGGGTTACTGCATCCTCCACATGTTTTGAACACAGAAAGAGCCTGTTGGAGACCCAGGGACTAGTCCCATTCCAGCCCTCTTGCCCTCTTGCCCTTCTTCAATAGGGAAATCTCTGCGTGGTGATTTCTGACTTCATGTTTTGCTGGAGGGAAGACGCTGCCTTCATAGAGTTTTCCCTAATGCTTTTCAAGATAAGAAAACAGTGCTGCCAACCATCTATTCATTCACTACTTTCCCCTGTGGAAAATCGTCTCTCTTCACTAGACAAAAGCCCAGCACCCAGTGCAAGCTACATCCCAGTTGGCTCTGTACCCACAAGCCGGCGAGATCTGAATGAGGCTGGTAGTGAAAACACCAGCTGTGGCAGCACACTTGAGCACTGCGTTTTTAAACTTTACAAGTCCAAATTGGGCATCAAGATGAGGAAAGGAAACTTAGGTTAAAAGAGCAAATTTAAGTCCCCAGGCAAGAAGCAAAGAGTTTTGGTAAAAGAGATACGTTACACTTCCTTTCTTTTCAACATAACGAACTTTTCCGTTTTTAGTGAAAAAATAATTGCATTCAATTTTTAAAAAAAGGTTGTAGCCAAGGAATCACAGGCACCACCACATTTCCAAAACAATTTTCAGCTCACATCCTGTGAACCACTCCAAGGCTTTTTATGTGCCCCTGCCCATGTCAGCATCTCATCATGATGAATTGTTCTTTATGGTCACTTCCTACTCTGCTTGATTTTGTCTTTCTCTCTTGGTTAATCAACAAAACAAAAAGCAAAAACGAGTCTTTCCCTTTCTTGGCCATGAAATTCTCTTTTCTAACAAATATATTTTTCTGCCAACAAGAAATAAATTAGAAAAGGTAGGGGCAAGTCATGAGAAATTATGTATGTTTGTTTTTTCCCCTCTCCACAATAAAATATTTCCTTTTAGATTGTACAATTCTGGATGGAAAACCTTCATGAATTCTTATATGAAATGTAGAGAGAAAATGAATGATGGGGGAAAGAAACAGGAGAAATAGAAATGTCGTTTTAGCAGGAGGAATTTGAAAAGTGTAACGTAGGTTGCCTTGTATTGTACATTATCTATTTGCCTGGCCTCCCCAACTGGCTTGGAAGCATTTAGAAGGCTGGGTCATGCAATCAGATATTTGTTTTTATCTTTCCCAGTAATCGACAATATGAGTATATTGCTGGAACTCAAAATATTTTTTAAGCTACCACATATTAAAACACTGTGCTAAACACATTTAAAAAATTAATAGAATCCTCACTAAAGAGGAATTATTTTACTGCCCTAGTAAATGTTTACAGATGAGGAAAGTGTGGGTTAGACAGATTAACTAACTTGCCTAAGTCACACCATGAGTAATTAGAAAAGCTGAGACTCAAGTGCTCCTCATTCTGATTCCAAGAACCTAAAACTGTCTGCTCTGCCTTCATTACATCTCATCCCCTCTCCCTCCTGATCCACTAGCCCAAATGTAACAGGCTTTTTCTTTGGTCTGTAAGTTTCTGGAATCATTTGATCCTTTACATCTGACCTCTTCAAACTTGGGCCTTGTTTTGAGGCTCATTTGTATTTGGATATAAAACCTTGGAAAGAAAAAAGCAAGTTTTTATTTGGGGGTGAGGGATTAACTCATGCATATAATAAGAGCTGATACGTATTAAAAGCCCCACTGCCTGCAAGTGAGTGGCTTCTCTCATTTCTTTCCTCAGTAGCCCTGTGATTAGGTGCTATCATGACGCTGTTTTATAGATGAGGAAACTGAGGCACAGAGGTGGTTAATTAATTTGCCCAAGGATACAGAGTCTGTTAACCTGCAGAAATTGCCTAAGTTTAGGGATCCTTTTCTTAGCTACAGGTATGAAATGCCTGAGCTCCACAGAATTATCCTAATGATAGAAACTACCCGAATATGGGACTAGTCCTGCAAGGGCTATGGGTTGAATGATGGAATTTATTTTTTCACTTTTAAGAGTTATCCTGATGTGTGTGCCAGTACAACCTTTCATCTGTGCTTTAGGCCAGTAATCTGCTGAGATGTTCTGCTTAACATGGACGTATCCTTAGATGTGACCACTAGTGAATGAATGTATTCTGTAAACTGTAGAAAGAAACAGTTAACGCCAGTTAACCTCATCTAATTGGTTTATTGGCAAGTCGCTGATGTTACAAAGTGCGCTGGATGAGAATCTAATAAAAATCGTATAGGCATCTAGTTTTTCATATAAATCTCCTGCCCTCCCACCCTCCCTCTCTTTCTTCCTTTTTTTTTTTT
>JAQZBX010025174.1:16718-29806 GCA_029593785.1 Cabassous unicinctus | reverse complement strand
AAAAAAAAAAAAAAAAAAAGGCGAGACTGTTGAGGAGAAAGCACTTGGAAGCCAAGGAGAGAAGCGTGCTTTATTGATCCAGGGGCTTCTCCTTGAGGCCACCTTTCCCAGGGGTGGGGGCATGACATCGCCAGCCTCTTCAAGACGTCCAGAGAGGAGTTTTGGTTTTTGGCTTCCCCTGGGTGGCGGGTCCAGGGCCACGTGGACTCGGCTGCCACAGCCTGCTACTAACACCTGTGTTTTCTTTGCAGGTCTTACAGGTGAACAAGGTGATGTCCATCTTGTTTTATGTGATATTTCTCGCTTATCTCCGTGGCATCCAAGGTAACAGCATGGATCAGAGGAGTTTGCCAGAAGACTCACTGAATTCCCTGATTATCAAGCTGATCCAGGCAGATATCTTGAAAAACAAGCTCTCCAAGCAGATGGTGGACGTTAAGGAAAACTACCAGGGCACCCTGCCGAAAGCCGAGGCCCCCCGGGGGCCGGCACGGGGAGGGCCCTCCAAGTCGGACTTCCAGCCCATGATCGCGATGGACACGGAGTTGCTGCGGCAACAGAGACGCTACAGCTCCCCCCGGGTCCTGCTGAGCGACAGCACCCCCTTGGAGCCCCCTCCCTTGTATCTCATGGAGGATTACGTGGGCGGGCCCGTGGCGGCGAACAGAACGTCGCGGCGGAAGAGATACGCGGAGCACAAGAGTCACCGAGGGGAGTACTCGGTGTGTGACAGTGAGAGCTTGTGGGTGACGGACAAGTCGTCGGCCATCGACATTCGGGGACACCAGGTCACGGTGCTGGGGGAGATCAAAACCGGCAACTCCCCGGTCAAACAGTATTTTTATGAGACGAGATGTAAAGAAGCCAGGCCTGTCAAAAACGGTTGCAGAGGGATTGATGACAAACATTGGAACTCTCAATGCAAAACATCCCAAACCTACGTCCGAGCACTGACTTCAGAAAACAATAAACTTGTGGGCTGGAGATGGATACGGATAGACACCTCCTGTGTGTGTGCCTTGTCGAGAAAAATCGGAAGAACATAAATCGGCATCTCTCCCCATATATAAATTATTACTTTAAATTATACGATATGCATGTAGCATATAAATGTTTATATTGTTTTTATATATTATAAGTTGACCTTTATTTATTAAACTTCAGCAACCGTACAGTATATAAGCTTTTTTCTCAATAAAATCAGTGTGCTTGCCTCCCCTCGGGCCTCTCCCATCTGTTAGACCTCGTTTTGTGACTTGCCTCTCAGCAGCCTCTGTAAATTCTGTGTACACCAGTATTTTGCATTCAGTATTGTCAAGGCCATGGCTGTCGTTTTAGTAAACTTGTTAAAATCAGATGATGTCAGAGTTGTGTGTAGACACAGTGATGTCCCCTTCTGGTTTTTTTCATGTTCGATTAATTAATTAAAAGAACTGACACCTCTTCCATTGGAAACGACGCCCTGTAGCTTTGAACACAGCGCTCCCTTCTTGCCGGCAAGTGTGCTCTCAAGTCCTTGCTTGCCTTCCTGTACTGTTTCACTTTTGCCAAAGAATTTTTTATGATTTGCTCCAATATGACAGACCTGGAACAATAGCAACAAGCCTGGCGGTTTTAGTTCTGGAAGTTTCTTTTCAGCACATTTGTTGTTCTGGAATTTGGGGTTAAGAGTGGGAGTTTTTTCTGGGGGGAGAGTTGGTTTTTGTTTTGCGTTTTGTTAAGTGGTTTTCATCGTTTTAGACATACAGGAAAAAAATTAACTATTTGTAACAGCGTAATTTAAGGCTACCCAGAAGCAAACTGAAATGAATGATGGATAAGCTGTACCCAGAAGATAAATTTACTCCTGAGACCCTCTTTGTGTGTGGCCTTTCCTCCTCACCTGCCCCCCACACACACCCCAGAGCTGCTTGAGGGGTTGGAAAGTGCTCAGACTTTGGAGTCAGATGTGGGGTCAAATCTCAGCTCCTCCCCTTTGATCCTGGGTAAGGCTTTAAATCTCCATGAGCCTAGGTTTCCTGGGGTCAGAGAGTCAAACAGGGATCAATAACTACCTCACAGAGCTGTCGTGAGAATTCCGTGAAATAACCACTGTGGAGTTCCGAGCACAGTGTAGGAGGTTGAGAATGATCATTTCTTTACCCCTTTCCTTCCTCTGCTTTCTTGGTTATTCCATTCCTCTGTATCAGTTGTGGTTGATTCATTACCGTAAGATGTAAGATGCCTGAATGAGAGGGGCCTTCTTGGAACCTGCTTAGTCCCAGCCGTGGCCCGTGACAGCCCAGGGTCACGGAGGGGTGGTCACACCTGTCCTGCCGAGGGAAAACAGAAAGGACACCAGCAGTGACCGCAAGGACTTTGGTGATCCCTTTCCCATTGGGAAGCAGAAAGGCTCTTGTTTCCCTTGTCAGGAGGTGCAAGGCATCCAGTGAGCCAGCAAAGAAGCTGTGCTAACTGCCTCGCAGCCCTGTCCCGTGCGTTGCTTTAGAGCTCACATATGCCGTCTCTCTCCGGGGCAGCCTGCACCCTGAGCGCTCTCTAAGGTACACTGGTCTCGAACATGTGTCCTTTATGTGATGCCTAGCAGTGGCTTTAGTTAAGAACATCGTTATGCTACGTTCGATTCTGGATGCCTAAAATATGAGGGCAGGAAAAGAGGAATTCTCCATGCATCCACTACAAGCAAGCCACTTTGGAACACTGCCACCATTCCTTGTCACCCATCTTTGAGGTGGCCATATCATCTCCATTTCACAGGGAGTGAAACTGAAGCTCAAGGATTTAACTGCCCATGGTCACTGAGTGGGTAAGTGGCAGAGTGAAGATTTTTAAGTCCACGTGTGAATGATGACACAGCCTTGTTTCCCTCATCACAAATCCCTCTCCCTCTCCCTTGTACCTGGCAGTGTTGCATTTCGGAATGACCACTGAAGTCTTGGAGAAGAGGAAAGCACAGTTCTCTGTCCATGGAAGTCTTCTGTAGCTGTTGATTCTCTGGGCCTACATCAAGAACAAAATTAATCTGACAGGATAATGCGAGTCTTAAGATTGACCCAAGTCCAGGTCTTTGAGAGAATTCGTCATGGGAAGGGGCCTGGGGAGCCTTTTCCTGGGCATCCCAAAAGAGCGCAGCCCGTCCCCCGGCCAGCAGGACTGGGCCTGGACTGCTTGGCCAACATCTGCAAGGTGGGACAATAGTTTCTGGGCACAAGAACCTAAACCTGGAGTTTTGTAGTCTTGGTTAAAGGTGGGTTTCAGGAAGTTGGGGATAACCTGTCAAAGAATTCCAGCAAAACTACCCAATATCTATCTATAATAGGGCTTTTCTTTCCATCCCAAGGAACATGAGAAGCCCTCATGTTCCTCTTCTGGAACTTCTATGCCCAGTAGACAGAGGGCTTGTCTAGAGAGTGTGGCTGATGAGGAAATGGGCTTGGGTGATAGAGACCCAGACCCCAGCCTCAGAAGGCACTGTCCCTACACAGCAGGCCTAAGCCCTAGCCCTGCCTCAAGGAGGAAGAGTTTGCAGCATGTCAGGAGCTAGTCTGGAGCTGCATGTTTCTGGGGCAAGTGCAGCTCTGAAGAGAAAACGAACCTGAGAGGAACTCTGGGCTTCAGGCTGCCTGACAGCTTGGCCTCTCCCATTCGGGGTGGCAGGGCAATGAATCGCGATCCAGTTCCGTTTCAGTAACTTTATTGGCATAAGAGGGCATTCAAGTGCTGCCAAAGTCAACATGTCTGGCTTCGGGACCTGGGCAGAGCCTTCCTCAGGGTCAAGAGGCCCGTTTCTCTGCCGTGCCCACATGTGCCATTGTGACTGGTTGAAAATGAAAGTCCTCTCTGGGACGGGAGGGTCCTGAGGGACTTGTGAGTGGCTCCTGGAAAACTACTCTGCTTTGTATTCCGCTGTTGGTTAGTGTCCTGTTGGAGCGTCATTAAGTGGAGATGTGCTGAAGTGCGAAGAACTCGGCTGGACAGGAGAAAACGGGGGTCTGGCCCAGCTTTGTTACCAACAGCTGCATGACCTTGGATACCTCATTCGTCCCCACTGGGGCTTTCGTCGTCATGAGATTCGATTATAGAGAGGCAGTGTCCATACTGGATAGCCTTCACTTCCTCAGTGAATGGGGCGGTTAGGAGCTCCACTGGCTGTACATGGGGGCTTCTCTCTGCCCTCATGTGAGTCCCTAAGATTCCCCCATTCACAAGCTGTGTAAATTTGATAAAGTCACATAACCTCTCTGAGCCTTTGTTTCCTTGTCTGTAAAATGGGGATAGTGCCTACTTGATAAGATTGTTTCACGACGTAATAAAATCATCCAGTGCCTTGCACATTCGAAGCCCCCTTAAGTGATGATGATGATGATGATGAACTTTTTGGGAGGTAGTGTGCCTTGCTGGCGTCCTCATTCTGGAACTCTGGTAGGACTTTCCAAGCTCCACGGAAGAGAATTAGTCCTAATGAAAGTGTGTCAATCACCTATCACATGGGAAGCAGAGCCCAGAGTAGCAGTTTGCCTAGTTCTTTTCTGCAGGTCTCTAACCAAAACACTGGCCCAGTCTTGCTGACAGGCCTTTAATTCTTTCAGTTGACACACTAGGGAAGGTATTTCTAACCCCTTCCAAGCAGCGAAACTTAATATTTTGCTAGAAGTTCTGCCTACGTGATTTTCTGAAGTATATGTGTGTGTGTTTTCTTTCCTTCTTGAAAATTTATGAGACTTCTCTCTCTCCCTTTCTCCTTTCCAACAATGCTTTCTCTAGGTTGGTGTTTTAGTTTGTCATTTTTGAGGATTTTGATGTTGTGAGTTCATGTGTGTATATGTATATTTTATAGTCCATTTAGTCAACAGACAACCTCTCCTCTGAGGCTTGGAGAAACCATCTGCATTTATTTTATCACTTTTGAACATATGTTCGGGAATGAAATCTGTGTAATCATTTTATGGATACCTGGAGATTTGTGTTCACCAGGCGCCGAGTTCTAGTAACCTTGCATATACAAAACCCATGCCCGAACCGCAGTTAGGCTCCCGCTCTGCCTTGCCAAGCTCCAGCTCCACTCAGTGACACTGGAGCCTGGAGAATTGCCAGCTGTCTACAACGCCCATCCCACTCTCCACATCCCCTGCCCAAGGGCCTTGAACGTGCTCTTTTCCACGAACCTGGGGACACCACAGAGTCACTAGAGACCCATTTTCTTACCTGGAACCTTCTCCATCCTAAAACCTAAGGAGACCCAAACTCCTTACACACACCTTCTCACTGCAGTGGGTGAGTGGACTTCTCAGAAGGCACACACGCTTCACAACCAGCTGAAATGCAAACCACCTGCTGTGCTGACGAACCTCTGGGGTTTTGATGGTTCTGCATGGAGGTTGACCCAGCTTGGAAGAGCAGAACCACAGAGAAGGTCAGAGCATTCTCAAGGACCAGGGATTGGTTTTCTTCAATCCTCGACGCACATTTGGTTACAGGGCATGGAAGGTAAATGAGGCAAGTGCAGATGTGCATGTGGAGTGGGGCAGGGCTGGGGAGAGCAACGAGGTGGAGAAGGGGATGGTCAAAAGATATCGAAAGCCCTTTCTCTTGAGCTGGGCTGAATTGTTCCTGGGTTTAGTAACGACATTCCCTGTTAAATTACGGAAGTCTCTGTGGCAAGAAAACATAAAAGTTAATTAGGAGATTGTGAAACACAGCTGAATGAGTTGGGTGCCTTTTCATGTGGAGATGCGTGGAGGTGTGTGTATGTGTGTGTGTGTGTGTGTGTGTGTGTGTGTGTGTGTGTGTGTCTGCTTTGATACCCTAACCACTGATGTATTGCATTTTTTTATGGAAAGGTAATGCTTGAAAAGAATGCTCCTGAACACGAATTTAACCTTTAGGAGACTGAGCTGGTAGCCAGCTGGGGAGCATATGGAAAATGCACATTCTTGGGACTAGAAAACAGGCTGATCAGGGTTGAGGATTTACAGACAGAAAAGGCATCAGGCTGACTCCAGCAGCCAAAACAGAAGGAATGGGAGTTGCGGGCCTTTGGATTTGTTAGGGAAAAGTTGGAAGCTGGTGCTGGGGGTTAGGGGGTGGAAGAGAAGAACAGACTGAAGAATAATTAATAATAATACCACTTATTGGTTGCTTCCTGCATGTGCACTGTGGCACTGTGTTCTCATCCTCTCTTTGGATCCTCTTGACAACCCTGATCGTTTTTATCCTTTTGTGCACTTGAGGACACTGGATGAGAGAGGCTCAGAAACTTGCCTGAACTCATCCAGGGGGAAAGCAGCAGTGCCCAGATAGGAACCCAGCAGGCACATGTGGCTCAGAAGCTCATGCCCCTACCTGCGGTGGGTGAGACAGCGGCGGGGAGGGTACCGAGAGTTGAATTTTGGTTGGTGACAGGGTGGTTAGGAGGACGGCACATCCTTGACACACAGGAGAGATTATAGGGTCAATTCAACAGTGCTTCTCAACAGTTTTTCCATCTGAGGGACACACCAGGCTCATCAGGAACAATGGCTCGCTGCAACAGGGTTTTCAGCGGGGTGGGAAGAGGAGGCCCTCTACCCCCACATGACAAGTGAAGAGTCACCGTGCTGGGGGAAGGTGGTCCAAGCTTCTCCCTACCGTGTAAAGGTCAGCACTGCTGTAATATCCCTTTGGGGCTTTTGCTAAGAGACAGAAAACAAAGAATTTCAAATTTGGACAAGCCCTTTGAGATCCAGTATCCATCCTCCTTTACAAGGCAAAAATCTTTTTTATTCATTTGATCCGTTTTGGGGGATTTTGGTTTGTTGTTGTTGTTGTTGTTTTGTTGTTGTTGAGTGCCTTCTAGGTGCTGGGCACCCTGCTCCATCTATGGATGCAACGCAAGAGACTCCATCTCTCCTGCAAGAGCAGGGAGTGGAAAGCATGGGGCCTTAGGTGCTAGCAGCTTTGAGTATCCTTGGTAATTTCCACATCGTCTTGAGAAGTACCTCCTCACAAGGCAGCTTGCTCTGTCTTAAAACAACTCTAATTGACAGATAGAAAGCTGTCCTTTGTGTTGAAGGCAAACCTACAGATAAAACAGCTGCAATTAGGTTGTCAGCAAAAGGGCTGTGGGTACCCAGAAAAGGGTGCAACTAAATGCCGCCTTGGGTAGTCTGGGAAGGCTTCACTGAGGAGGTGACTTCTGAGTTGGCTCTTAAAAGATGAGCTGGAGTTTTCTGGGGGGAGTATGAGGGGAAGGATATTCCAAGACAGAGGAACCACCTATGAAAGTACTGAATGGTGAAAGGGTCTGACATACGTAGAGGAAAGCAAAAGGTTCGTAGTAACAATAACTTCAGGACTATGGGAAGCTAGAGAATAATTCAAGGCCACATATGAAAGGCTATGAAGTTTGGATTTGTTTTGGGTACTCCTAACTTTAGCTTGCAGTAGAATCACCTGGAGGGCTTGTTAAAACAGATTTGGGGCCTGATCGCCAGAGTTTCTGATTCATTAGGTCTGGGGTGGGGCCGTAGAATTTGCATGTCTAACAAATTCCCGAGGTGCAGCCGCACACTTTGATAACCACAGGTTTATTAGGTAATGAATCAACAAGGTTTTCTCACTTTTTATTTTTAAAGAAGATAATTTTAGTGGCAGTATAATTGATGGGTGGATTTGAGACAGACTGATGTAAAAAATCCAAGTAAGTAATAGTTTAATAATAATAATTGCCCAAGTAATAGTAATATATAATAATAATATATAATTCAACAATAGTAATAAGAATCCAAGGAGAGGCAGTGAGTGCCTGGATAAGGAGAAGGTGGTGGGAGTCGGGAGGAACATTGGATTAGAGAAGCATTTTTGAAATTTCACCAACAAAATTGGTAGTCAATTGCATGTGGAAGGTGAGAGATGCAAGCTGATCACAGCATTTTTCAAGGCATAATTTCTAAATCAAATTCAAGAGGACAGCAAGAGGAGAATGGGTTTGAAGGCAGAAATGGTAGATAATGCGTTTGGGGTGCTGAGGGACTTCAAGCTAGTGATATCTAATAGCCAATTGATTACCAAGGTAGGAATATGCTCACTAGGATGAAAGAACAGCTCTTAGGTTTTGAGATAATACGGCATAGATAATCCTCTCCATTTACAAATGAGCCTGATCGATACTTCCTGGAAGCCCAAATCATAAACCCATCAGCAAATCAAGGTGGGGGGTCTGGACTCTTGCTATGGGGCCTCCATTTCAGAAGGGCTAATCCACTTCATTACTTTGGAAACTGAAAAGAAAAAAAAAAAAAACAATGCTTGGAGGTCACAGAAAAGAAAGAAAAGGCTACTGCCAAGGCTCAGGGCATCTGCATGGAGGCGTGTCTTAGGCGGCAGCGCGAGGGCATTGCCGCCGCAGGCATTTCAGGAAGTGTCTTAAAGGATAGAGCAAGATATTAGGAAGCTGTCATCTAAAGATTCTGGTCAAAAAAGAGCTATCACCGTTTTGTTTCCCAAGCTAGGACCATCCCAGCTCTTAAGTGGAACTTTGAGAACTTTTAACCTATCAGGAAGATAAAAGATTCTTCTCTCTTACCAAAATCTTGGAAGGAGCCAAATGTCCTTCTGCTCCAGGGCTTTCAGACCTGCCCTTCCCTCTGTCTTGAATGCTAGTCCTTTGTCCCCAGCGCATTCGTTTTATTCACTCCTGTTCATCCCTCACTTCTCAGTTTATAACTTCCTTTTCCTCAAAAGGACCTTCCCTGACACATTCTCCTGAATTAGTTGTAGTCTACCCTTCACCATTTTCTATTCTCATAGCACCCAGTATTTTATTTCATTACTTAACACAACCGAAATTGTAACTGAATGGTTGTGTAATTATTTGTTTGATATTTTGCCCCATTTGACTGTAAGCTCCACAAGTATCTATGGCATGCTGACTTCAGGCAAAACCGAACCCCAAATGCTGGGCCCTGTGCCTCGGATCTCAATAGGCATTCAAGAGATATGTGTCGTACACGTGAATGAATGGATTCCCTTCATAAACTGCAGTTGCAACAGGAAGAAGGATTTGGGTCAAACCACAGGAGAATAGATTAAGGTTATATTGGTTATTATATATATATATATGGTTTATGTATATAACTATTATATTAGTTATTTGGACATCTATGATGTTAGGGGAACATTTCTTGGAGGCTCAAAACTATAGAATCATAATGTCCTTCTTTGTCCAAAAGTTTGAGATTTTATTATTCTATTGGTGAAATAGAATTTCACATTGGAAGGGGAAAACTCTTAAATACAGGTTAAGGGAAATAAAACTCAAGGTCATGAACCAGGTCTAAGTTGCACTTCTTAGATGAAGAAGAGTCACGGGCTGGTTTAGCAGTCATTCCTCTATTCAGCCATGCATTCATGCAACAATTTTTTCTTGAGACCTACTATGGGCCAGCACTCTTCCTAGGCATTGAGTAGTATAATGACAAACATGGTTGAAGAGGCCCATGTCTTATGGAGCTCACTGTTTAGTGGGTGCAACAAGAAAAAGATATATATGCAAATACATATTTAAAATAGTTTCAGGTAACAGTAACTGCCGAAAACAACTATATAAAACCGTAAAAGGATAAAGAATGAATAGGAAGCAGTTGGGGGTGGGGGGATGCTGGAGTTGTGTACTATGTGTTTTCATGATTAAAATACTTGTTGTTATGAAATTCAAGACCTGAAATGTAGGTATGCCTGAGGGAAGTCAACCACATTCTCAACCAATTAATGGCCCTAATTAAGTCATGGGATCTTTAACACAAAATCAAGCCTGGCTTTGGCAATGGAAGTGCAACCAGGGCCCAATTCATGAATCACTTGGCCATTCTTCATCTCTGGGAGAAGCTCTTTATCAGAGACCTCAGCCACCCCATCCTCCCCACAAAAGAGGCCAGCAGTATCTGCAGTGTTTCCTCCCACCAGAGGTCTTCTTCCTTCTCCCTGTCAAGCTTGTACCATTCCAGAGGAACAGGACTCAGTACCCTCCTCCCATCAAGGTGGGCCTTCAGGTCCTGCGGCCCTGAGGCTGGGCTGGGGGTGGGGAGGGGAGGGCCACTCCCTTTGAATTCCTCTGCCTCTGGCTCCTGCTGGCAGCTCCCCAACCAGGTAAGGTGGCGAACTTTGCCCAACCCAGGACTAAGTTTCTGGATCGGCATCCCAAGGGAGCTTTTTTTTAGCTAAAGTCAAGAAAAGTACTCTTGGGATCCCACCAGAGTGACTTTTCGGAGGGACGGTAGTTGAGTCACTGTATTCCACAACCCTCAGTTTTTCTTCCTGAAATGTGGATGGATATAGAAACATTCTTTTTTTTTTTTTAGTTTCTTTTTTTTAATTTTTTTTATATATATATATATTTTAAAGGTGCTTAGATTACCTAATTATTACTCAGAAATTACAAGGAATTCAATTGCTAAGTATCCAGGGAGAGCTCCTCCGGTGAATGAGAGTGGCTGGCAAGGGCGAGAGCTTTGAAGTTGTACAGGTGGAGAGTCAGCTGGGTGGGCTCTGAAAGGCTCCAGAAAGGCCACTGGAGCCACCTCCAGCCCCAGCCAGCAAGGCCAACTAGACCCAGGCTGGCCAAGCCAAGGTCACACGGGTACTGTGTGGGGCAGAGCTGAGATGAGACAAGACCCCCTTATTCTACAGCACCTCAATTGGCATCTTCTCAATGGGACCACTGGAGGGACACGAGGGGTTTGGACACTGCCCCTGGGCCAGCAAAAGAGCCTTTGCAAGGGCCCTGAAGATCTCCCCTACCCACCCCCCACTCCCAGTTTGCCATCCCCAGGGTTTTCTCGTAGACCTGGCATTTTCCACATGGACTCGTCAATCCATGGTTATCAGACCTCCAGGGGTTGCCACTCTGCTCGTATTAGGTGCTGTGACCAGAGTCAGGCAGAGCTAGGCCCAAATCCTTATCCCACCTCTCATAATCACTGTGACTGGGGCAAGTTCCCTGGCATCATTCAGTCTCAAGTTCCTATAAAACGAGATAATAACAGTGTCTGCCTCCAGGAGTGATGGTAAAGATGTTTATGACTGGAACAGCCTGAAGGGACCCTAGTGGACAGCTGTGGGCTGGCGCAGGGGCGCACCTTCTTTGATGTTGGCTATTGGGGAATTCCTGAGGACCCCAAGGGAAAGGCCAGGGCAGCCAGGTAGGTGGGGGCTCGCTTGGGACACTCAGATCGGCAATTATTACTAACTGGCACAGAAATCATTTGGTATTTTAACAACTAGCCCAGCTGTACCAACACGTACCAGCCTGACACGTGCTCTGCCAACCTCCCAGGGATGTTGTCAGGATAGAAGACAAATAAGTAAGGCACTTGGCGCCATCCTTGGCATAGAGAAGGCTCTCAGTTCCTTGACTTTCCCCACCGGAAGGCCCCAGAGGAGGAAATCGAGCCTGCCGCCATCTCCACTGCCCAGACACCCCATCACCTTGTTCTTATTGCCACCCTCATTCTTAGGAAAATCTCTTTTCCTTGCCAAAATCCTTTCTGCTATAGCCCAAGTCAGTTCTTCTAGCCTTAATGTTTAAGTCCAGACCAAATCTGGAAGTTTTCTTAAGCTTTGAAGAAATACCCTCAGCTTCCAGCACAGAAGCAACACAGCCCAAACTGGATGGGAACGAAGTCACAAAGCCAAGGACTCCTGATCCCCAAAAGACTTTTTTTTTCAGCATCGTTCCTTTCCCTGCTCCTCACGGCCTGCAGACAGTGGCTCCAACAGGGCTCAGATCTGACCTGCCCCCGGGTGGGGCACTGCCTCTGCCTTGGCCCTTTCAGCTCAGTTTCATGGCGCAAGATTCACGGAAGGCCCGCTCTGGGCAGACCCTGGTTACGGCCAGGCAAGCAGATTGCAACTAGATTCTTGGCATTTGCTGAGTGCCCACAGACCCCATCAGCCACAACAAGATAGTAAGAGATGCGGCACGAGAGAGACAGTGTAGACAAGGAAGAGCCTGTGTGTCCATCGAGGACTCTGGCTGTAAGCCCTAGAATCCCGGTCCCCAGCCTGGCCTCAGATGAGCCGAGGTGCAGGGATGCTGGCTGGCTCCAGCAGAGTGTCCTGGAGAGAGAGAGAGCTAATGCAATGTGATCAGTGTTCAATAGCTTCTTTACAGCTTGTCGTCAGGGCACAGATAAGGGACTCTACCTTGCCTAAGTGGGCAGAGGAGAGTGGAACTGGCAAGCCTTCCTGGAGACGATGCCTGCAGGGGATTCTAGATCCTGCAGAGCGTGCAAGGAGCCTCCAAATAGGCTTGTGCTGTTGGCACGTGGGGAGAGGACAGCAAGGGCCAGATGACAGCGGCTCATGGTGCCACGCCCAGGAGCTTGGACTTAGTCCTGCAGCAAATGGGGAGCCTGTGAGTGTGGGAGGTAAGCAGGAAAACGACCTTTAATAAACAGGTCACCAGGTGGCTGTGTGAGGGTGGGCCCCGGGTCACCTCTAAGAAGAAGGGCTCTGAGCTTCATCTCTAAGCCCCCTGCTCGGTGTCCCATCCGCACTTGTGGCTGGGTGGAGATGTGCAGATGCAGGTGTGCCTGGAGGCGGAGGAGTTGCAGCGGCTGGCTGTCTCCAGTGAGATTCGCCATACCATGCCCTCTGGAGATGGACATTTCCACAGTCAGGGGTAAGGGAAAGGCCTAGCGGGGCATGTTGGCAGCTTGAAAGCCAGGCTGGGGAAAGTGGATGCAAGACTGGGACGAAGGCGTGGCCGCTGTCACTGCTCACTCCCCTCATCTGGGCTTGGCCCATCGCTAGGCACTGCCCCTGGGTGCTCACGGTTCCCCTCGCCCTGGTGGGAGGCCCACCTCTAGCCATTGCCCCTTCTGGTCTCTTGCAGTGGGAAATCCAGGTGCTGGGTCTCATTCCCAGTTTGACTGAGCCCGTCCACACTGCTTCCTCTCCCTCTTTTCCTCCTGAACTTTTGACACGGTCCCTGTTTCATGTCAGCACTACTGTCATGCTCAGGGTGGGTCTTGCAGCCTTGCACAGCCTCTGAGCCCCAGAGGCCCTGTTTCAGGGCAACGGTCCACCTCCCTTCCTCCCCCCCCCCCCCC
>JAQZBX010025174.1:0-16618 GCA_029593785.1 Cabassous unicinctus | reverse complement strand
TGAACGTCCATGAAATGCCTCGTTTTCCATCTTCATCTCTGCCCAGAGGCTTGCAGGAACTCCCCATTACAGCCCAAGCCCCCTGGCCTGGCGCAGTGACAGTGGAGCCCGCCTCTTTGCTAGCTGCATCTCCTCTCGCTAACCCTCAGCACAGCCCCACTGACCCCCGGCCACCACTTCTCAGGCCCGCCTTGCACCCCCCACCCCCAAGACTTGGCATTGCCATTCCCCACGCCCGTCCCTGCAGGAAGCCTGCCCCCGCCCCCAGCCACCCGCACCCACTCAAAGGCAATGGCAGGAAAGGGGAGGCAGCACCCAGATGAAGTTCCAACTCTGGAATTCATGACTTTTCCTTCTCTGACAGATGAGGATGCTGAACCTCAGGGAGGGTAAGTAACTTGCCAGAGTCACAGTCGCGGGAGCGCTGGCCCTCGGCCCCACGTGTTCCCACCAGAGCGCAAGTCTCCAGAGGAGGGAGAAACTTCTGGATTACATGAAGTCAGTGCTTCCTGGCTCTTGCCTACGTGTCTAGGGACTTCTTCCTGGAGTGTCCACCCTCCACTTTTGTCAGCCTTCTAGAGCTAGCTTGGACCACACTCAGACACTGTATCAATTCTCCTCCTGGCAACTGGCTACGTAATTTGCAAAATGCAAATGTGTGGTGCCTTGTCGGTCAATCATTAAGAATTTCAAAATGCTGACTGCACAATATTGAACCCCAAGAGCTGCCCAGGTCCCAGGAAGCCGCCCAGGCCCTCCTCTGGGCTTCAGAGCCCCCGGGGGCTTAGCCCTGACTCCTGGCTGCCAGGCTGCACTGCCCTTGCTGGGACTCACTCCTGTCACTCAGGAGCCCTGGGCCTCCTGGGTCAAGCATGCAGTGGGTCCTCAGGAATGTGTGTTGAACTGGAAAGGCTTCTGGGGGCAAGAGGCTGTAAACTGCAGAAGAGGTGATTTGACCAGCCAGGCTTCCAGGGGCTTGAAACTTAATTCACAGGTGCCTCTCTAAGAAAGAATACAAGGGTACTTGGAGGATAAAGGAGAAAAGATGTCACAACAAATTATAAATGGTAAGAGCTGACAACTCCCACAAAAGTCAGAAAATATAGAAAAATAACATAATATTCATAGCTTTAGTAACGGAATGGCCTACCTCTACTTTTATTCTCCATATTTTGGCTGCATAGCCTTCACACAGGATGATAGCTTTTATTATATTATTTTCTATAGAGAGACTAAAAAGACCATTTAGCTTTCCTTGGAACACAATTGATCAAATTTTCTTATTCTTGATCGTTTAGAAAAGTTTCTTTCAGCTTCACAACTTATTGGTGAAAATGTCATGCACATTTTCAGATTTGTTACCAAATTTTGGAAAACCTCTACCGAGGTTCTTTCATATATCAGCTGGAAAATGTCAGGACCTTTCTATTTTTTTTTTTTTAATGCAGTGATTAATCTTAAATGCTCTTAGAATTGCCAACACTCATTAACCAGTTTGTCATCAACGTCCCCACTGCAGTGTTGTTCTCTTTGTCAGTGTTAATATTTTTATGTTGAATCAGCAAGAAAGAAAAATCTTTTTTCCAATGTGAACATATGATTCATTCCATTAATTGGATTGTGCAATAACCCATAAGCTGATTCATTACTTCTTTTGGAAGTGTTATCATTTCTATTGGAAATTTATCTCTTCCCCTTAATGAATTAATACTTTTAGCATGGGTTGAAATTTTTTCTTACAGTTTCTTGGCATCAGAATAATTTTACTGTCACTCTCATAAAAAAATTTTTAATCCATATGACCATGTAAATACATTGCTAGAAGCCCCCACCCCCACCCCCAAGGCTTTGGAAGGAACTGGTGCAGGCGAGGGACTCTTCATTAGCTTCGAGGCAAACAAGCTTTGGTCAAGGCTGGAGGCAAGAGCCCAGAAGATCTGCGCCAACAGGTCCTCCCAGTCGCACGCACGGTTGCCCCAGCTGGCAACGCTCGCTCTTCAGGCCCGCGGTGCGAGGCCGCCGCAAGCTTCTGTGAGGTTATGATGAAAGGGCACACATTTTCTGCGTTTTTGTGTGGGAGAAGGAGAGAAACAATTTCCTGAACCCCAAATGAAGGCGGATCTGGCTGGCGTTGTCTACCCTATTCGTCACTACCAAAACGAGATTTTCTTTGGTTTTGCGTGTGAGGTTTTCTCATGGTCTTTTCAGCAGTTTAATCTCGCAGGGTTTGTTTTTTGTCATCCATTTTACACAGAAACCCTGCATTCCTTCGGGAAGAGAGGTTGTTAGAGGTGGGTGAGCAGAGTTCCACTGGGTCCTCAGTGTGGCCCTCGTGGCAAGGTGCTGCCATGGTGAAGGGTGGGAAGCCTGGAGCCTGGGTGCTGGCCTCTGACCCTGCCTCCTTCCTCTCCTGGCCAGCTCGCCCTGTGTTCTTGCCTTTCCTCGTCTGGAAAATGAAGGAAAAGGTACCTAGTAACAGAGGGTCTTGATAAGAATTAAGTGCTTGCTCCCGGGAAGGCATTTGGCATTGACCCTGGCACCTCCTCACTGTGCGCTATAGCGTGGTTCCTGTTTTTATTAAGTGTGATCTGGAGAGCTGGGGATCACTGGCAGCGGGGAGGCCCGCATCCTTGGCCTGGGGGCTCTTCCCGTCCCCTTCCCTCAAGGTCTCACTGGGAGCTGCAGCCTCTGCCCCTCCAGCCTGGGGAACAGCCACGGATCTTGTCACCCTTTCCCTGTCGGAGAGGGGTTCATGCCAGGGAAGCCGGTGGGTCCGGCTCCTTTTGGGTCGCGTGCACATGGGGACCCTTTCCTGCCTTGGGCCACCCAGCAGCCACCGAGCATGTGTTTGTGTTCCCACACGCCCTGGCTCTAAGTCCCAGGCCATCAGGTTCTGGCAAGGGACTGCTGCAAAACCTGACCCAGGCTGTGCTAGATCTCAAACCCCAGAGGAGAAGTGCACACTTGCTTCTTCCAAGAAGCCTTCCCAGATGTCACTCAAAGGCTATCCCCTACTCAGATGCTGCTGAAAGTGTGCACTGGAGCCAAAAGTGCAAAAGCTTAAACAGAGCAGAAGGGATGTCTTTTCCCAGGGATCTAAAAGTAATTGTAAATTTGTAATTATAGCACACCTTTTATACACAATTTGTATAATACATTACCCATATTTTGAACATCCTCTTTAGTTTATTTCCTTTGCAATTAGACATTTATTCACTCAACAGATACCATCGGGCACCTCCTCGGTATCAGGCACGGTTCTCAGTGTTTGGGATCTCATTCATGGAGCACAAGCTTGCAGTCTAATAATGATGGGAGACGGGCAGTAAAGAGGACACTTAAGAAATAAACCAGTCTGCTAGATGGTGATAAGTGCTGTGGTGGAAAAAAGAGAAAAACCGGAGCAGGTAGAGAGGAGCGAGGGTGCAGGTGGAGGGCAGGCTGCACTTTAAAATACCAGCGTCAGGGAGTCTCACTGATGAGCGGAGATTTGAGCAGTGGCTCCCAAAGGCCGCCAGGGAGTGAGCTGTGTAGAAACCCGGGGAAAGAGCAGTCTGGGGAGAGGGCCCTCGGACAGGACCTGTCTGGCATACATTTGCAATCAAAGAGCTTACTTCTGCCCTGCACCTGATGGTGGCTTTTGGTCCCCCTTAGGTATTACGCCTAGTGACTCCCATCTCTGTCTCATTTACTTGGTACTTAAGAGACCTGTGCCGGAAGCGGGTGTGGCTCAATCGATAGAGCTCCTGTTTACCATATGGGAGGCCCTGGGTTCGCTTCCCGGGGCCTCCTTATGAGGGCAGGTCGGCCCGCGCGGCGCGGTGGGCTGATGCATCAAGACCTCGCAGCAAGGGGGAGATAAGCAGACACAGAAAAAACACACAGCAAATAGACACAGCAAGCACAAGCAGCAAGGGGGGGACAAATAAATAAATAAATAAATTTTTTAAAAAAAAAAGAGACCTGTGCCCTCTCTCCCTGCTTTCCCTCGTTTTTTATAAAGCAGTACAGACAAAATTCAATTAAATGTGTAAAATTTAATTTAATTTAAATTTAAATTAACAGCACGGACTCTGTTAGAGGCAGAGGGTGAGTACCCCTGTCGCTGGCTGGCAGGCTGCACCGCCACGTGGAAGCTTGTACTGCTTAGCCCCCTGCGTGTAAGTTTGAATCTGGCACTTGGAGGGAAGTCCAGGGGTGTCATTGCACAAGGTCCATGTTGTGCAAAAGTGGAACACATGGAAGACCAGGACTTCTTGCTATTTTAAAGAAGAGCCTAAGGGCAGAGGCAGGGAAGGGGGGGCAGGCGGTGCTGAGTGGAATGTGGGCCGCACCCCTGTTTTCTTCTGAGCCAGCTAGGGCTTTCCCGGCCCAGTGCAAGAGAGCCCATGGTTTGCCCCAGGCAGCGGTGTGCAAGGGGTGGGCGAATGGGCCTCTTGGGAGAGGGCGAGGTGCCCGGGAGAGCGCAGCACTGTGCGGTCTGGAACACGCAAGCGCTCCTGTACCCACTTGGCACACAACCTCCTGCTCCCTGGAGGTGCATGTCTTCCCCCGCGAGCCTGTTCTAGGCAAAGACCCTCCCGAGGCACCCATGCTGCGGTCCCCAGAGGCTTATGGCCAGGCTGTGGGACATGTGGGCGTCTGGGCTGGTGAGCCTGGGAACCGGGGAGGGGGCTCTGTGCAGAGAAGCCGGCCTACCCCGGTCATAAATGCCATACTCTTAGGGACATGCAGGAGTATTTTATTGTTTCATTGAAAACTGAGCCCCCCGTGCAGCTGTTCTGCCCGAGAATTCCAGAGGGAAGGGACTGGGCAGGGTGGGCGGGGGAACGAGGGGAAGCAGGAGGGAAGTGGGGAGAGGGCCCGCTTGTCAAGCTTGTGAGATCTTGTTACTGGGGTTTGGGGGAAATTGGATGCGGTTCCAGGGCTCGAACCTTTCTTGCCCCACACACCAGGGCGCTGGCTCCTCTAAAGCCCATCAAGGCACAGGGGTCTGCATGTTTATTCCTCACCACCCCCACCAGCAGCAGAGCAAGTGGTTTTTGAGCCAAGTCTGACAGCGTCTGTGTTATGATAGGAAAAAGCTTTTTTAAAAACTTAGCACCTTTAAAAATACATATATATATATAAAATAACATTTATGTAAACAAATGCACATATATGCATATGTATTTATATATCATTTTACAAATATTTGTATGTATTGTAAAAATTTGATTTTTACCCACAATAAAAAATAAAATAAAATAAAATAAAAACCGTTTTGCTTAGAGAGTGAAAGCTCCCGGGTCGGGCTCCTGTGTAGACAGGATCTTCTCTTCCGGGAAGGCTCTTTCCTCGGACTTCCACTGGACCACCTCCTTCCTGTCTTTCAGAGCTGAGGGTCACCTCCCCAGGATGCCTTCCTGAGCACCCTCTGTCAGTGGCACCCAGGCCCCAGGCCCTTCCTGCTACAACCTTCTCCTGGCAGCCCTCTACCTGGTATTTTGTACTCATTGGTTTGTCTGTCTCCGCCCACCACAGCGCAAGCGCCCTGAGAGCTGGGACAGTGTCTGTCCTTTTTGCCACCTTATTACTAGGCCTCTAGAAAAGTACCCTGCACATAACAGGCACTCCATAATATTGTTTAATATATGGATTAAGTGAATGATGCTTAAGTCCTGGCTTGTGCAGTTTCTTTGATGAAGCGATGGAGAAAACATAACATGGTGGAGTAGACAGGAGGTTGAGGAGAGGGGCAAGAATCAGGAAAGAGAAGTAACACCAGTTTTATTCTTCAAGCATAACCTTCTTACAGACAAGCTCCTTGAGGTCAAATCCCAATAAGGGTCCTGTCTGGTAGCCTGGAGACCCTGGGCTAGGCTCCCAACATCTGCAACTGCAGTTTTTCTTCTTTTGTAAATCACATCCCTACCCAACCCAGTGCTGAAATCCCTTTCTCATTTCCAAAATGTTTTCCTACAACCTAATGAGTTTGCCTTTGTCCTTCACCCTTAGAAGGAGTTGTCCTTGTACATTTAAAAAGTTAAAAAGGAAAGACTTCCTATCCCTCCAAACAGTACCTAGATTCTCCTGGGGCCACTGGGCTGTGTGTCCTTGAACAAGACATTGCCTTTTCCTGGTCCTCTGCTTTCTTTTCTGCAAAGGGAGGAGGTGCTGGCTGATGTCCGGGGTCTAGAAGGCTGTGAGCTTCTGATGCCCACACCCACGTGACATCCACGTGGGGCTGTGGCCACCCACTGGAGAAGCCTCATGGCTGAGGACGTAGGAAGAAGAGGGTCTCCTTCCTAGTGCCCTCTGGAATACACTACTACAGTTCATCATGAGGACCCAGGAGGCAAGAGAGGAAAAGCCAAGGTGCTTTTTTTTCACAGCACTTACCACTCCTTATATTACATTCCACATTTGTTTATTTGCTTATTGGTTGCCGGCCCCTCTCCCCTGGAAGTGAGCTGCCCAAGTGCTTGTCTGTCTGGGGTGCCACCATAGACCTAGCACATTGAACAGACCTTCCTCTTACTAGCCGCATACTAAATATTTGTTGAGTAAATGCTTAAGTGTTCACACTAAGTCTTTTTTCTTTTTTTAGGAGGTACCGGGGATTGAACCTGGGACCTTGTACATGCAAAGCAGGTGCTCAACCACTGAGCTACACTTGCTCCCACTAAGTCTTTTAATACTTTTAAATTTTTATATTGTGAAATAATTATTACCTGCATTGTAAAATCTATAGTAGAGCTCAAACAACATTGTTCTAGGAATTCAGAAGGTGTGGAATTAAATCCCATTGCTTCTCTAGGAAAAAAAAAAACAAGATGACAAGACTTTGGACAAGCGACCTACCTTCTCTGAGCATTTGTTTTCCCTTCTTTGAAATGGGTATAATTGTGTCCTCTCGCCTCCCAACCTAAGTGATAGGTACTATAGTTACCCCCATTTTACAAATGAGGAAAATGAGGCTCAGAAACCATTAAGTCAGTCTTTGCTGTCTCACCTAGGAGTTGTGGCCAGTAAAAGTGACTCTGTGGGGCACTTTTGAGGCAGAATCCCTGCACTCTGTGTTCTCAACTCGGATAGCATGGGAGGAAACCCCTCCCAGGCCCCTCTCCTGTGTAGCCTGTACTTCTCCCTGTCGGGCAGGTGGGCCTGGGTTCTGCCTGGGAACAGGCCCAGTGCCTTTAGGTGTCTGGGATTTCCAGCAGCACTTCCAGCCTTCAGGAGCCCCAAGGCCCTCATTATCCAGCATTATCAGGGGGCAAATAAACAGTTGCTAATGTCTTCCTGGGCTTATGTGCTTGATGTCACCATGGCACAGATTTCTGCAATTGGCACAGGCAGGGGTGCCGACACCCGAGACCTCCAGGCTGACAGAGGCATGGGGTCATTTTCAATTAGAGGATATATTGGGGGGGAGGGGGTAATCCAGCCTTGAAGCTGTCCCTGAAGCCTGCCTGCCCGTGGCCTGGGGACTCCCAGGGGGAGTCAGCACCTTGCCACTATTCCCCTCTCAAGGAAAGCAGCCAGCAGTGTGCCTGGTGCAGGGGGCAGCTTGTAGAACCCTGCCCCTGGCTCAGGCTGCACTTCCAGGCAGAAGAGGAAACACAGGTGCCTCGACAGGCCAGCAGCCTTCTGGCTGCCCCCAGCCCAAGCGACTGAGCGAGAGCTTTGGAATCACACGAATTGGACTTGAACCTGGTTTTGGTACCTGTTAGTTGTGTGACCTGGGCAAGTTCCTTAACCTTTTTTGTATTATTCAGGACTCCAGCAGGAAGCTGTGGTCCACTCAAAGTGGGTAGCTTGAAAAGTCTGTTGAGGGGTGCCATTCGTTTCCTTGGGCTGCTATAACAAATTACTGCAAACTGGAGTGTAAAACAGCAGAAATGTGCTCTTCCACAGTTCCAGAGGCTGGAAGTCTGAAAACAAAGTGTTGGCAGGGCCGTGCTGCTTCTGAAGCCCGTAGGAGAGAATCTTCCTGGCCTCTTCCAGATTCCGGTGGTTGCCGGAAACCCTGGGCCTCCCTTGGTTTGTAGACTCGTCACTCTGGTCTCTGCCTCTGCTGTCACGTGGCCTTCTCGCCCATGTGCACGTGTCTCTGTTTCTTCTTCTTATAGGGATGTAGGTCATTGGATTAGGGCCCAACCTAATCCAACCTGACCTCATCTTAACTTATTGCATTTGCAAAGAGCATTTCCAAATAAGATCCCATTTTGAGGTTATGGTGGACATGAATTTTGAGGAGGCACTGTTCAACCCAGTACATGGACTGTTGACAAAGTTGTGGGCAGAGTGTACAGAAAGTGTAAGGGTCAGTGCAGTGCCCCAGGACCAGGCAGAGCAGCCACCATAGCCCAGGGTGGGGACTAGGGTGAGGCAAGTGAGGCACTCACCTTGGGCACAAAATTTAAGGGCATGCCAAAAAACTCAGTAACCAAGAGAAAGATGTCCCTTTTTTTTTTATTTTTATTTTTTACAATCAGTGGTATTCGGTGTAATCACATATTTATGCATTCATCACTTCAATCATTTTTTAGCACTTTCATTATTCCAATAATAATAATAATAAACAAACACCAAACAAACAAACAAAACTCATCACCTCTCAATCTCTCTTTGATTCCCTTGCCGTACATGGCTGCTATTCTGTTTCTTTCTCTCTAGTATATTGGTATTTATATTTTGTAAAAACAGTCTTTTATATGCAATATCCCCCATATTCTTGTTTTACACGAGGTTTTACTATCTTACACAGCCCATGTTACAGTTTTTAGCCTTCCTTCTAGTAATATACATGACCTTAGACTTTCCTTTTCAACCACTGTCATACCCATACAAAAGCACTGCTAGTTACAAACACCATGATATTCTTTCGCCATTTCTATTCATTTCCAAAGATGATAAATATGATTTTAATGCAGCATTTTAAAAGTCAAAATTAATACAAAAAATTCATGATGAATCAAATGTCAAAACTTTAAATATAGACGGGATCCAACAGTACTATGTTGAGCCATATTGAAACCTGAAGCAAAAGGGAAAAACTGTATATACTTGTATACGTGTGATGGTGGTTTTTTTTTTCTTTTTTTGCATTTTTAATGGTTACAATTGTCCTCAGAATATTAAAGTAATTTGAAAAATTGAGAAGGAAGTGTATTAAACTCACATTATTTTAAGTTGAAATATTTTTATTTATGCCAAAACCAGAATGTATTATAATTTTACTTTCCTGGCTTAAATGGAAGCAAACTCATCGATAATAGTTTTTAAATCTACTTCTTTGCTTATCTCATTTTCAGTTGAGACTTGTGAGTTACAGTAAATGAGAGGAAGTAACCTTGAAATTATGTTTGATAAATGTAACACTTTAGCAAGAGATCTGAATACACTTCCTGAGTGTGAAAATAAATGAAAAAAAAAAAGAAACTGGAAATGTATGAATCACCAGATGAGTATTGGTTATTAAGAGACAAGTACATATCAAGTAGAAATTAAGGAGATTATAGATGTCCTCATTTAAGATGAAAAATGGAGATATGACAAATTAAAGTATTTTCAGATTTTGAATATTTAAGTGGAGAAAAGTTATTTTCCATGAACACATCTGAGTAGCAAAAATCAGCCACTGACTTGGCTCTTAAATATGCTGACAATTTAACTCCTGTAGAAATTTCATCTGAAATAATTTTAACTAACATGCAATACCAATAATTTATAATATAAAATCAGTACTGTGTTAAGATCTTCTAAAACTGATTTACAAATATTGCTTATTGGTGTAATCTTGTCCAAATTTGGAAGTGGCCTTGAGAATTTTTTAGCAATACCATTGACCACGCTGTCTTGTGAAAGACATTTCCTTGAGCTGAAGTTAATTAAAAATTACTTAAAATAGTCACTTAATCAAGAGAAATCACCAAAAATGGCAATTCTCTCCATTTAAAATCAGTTGTAACAAAGGTACCTTACTAACACAAAACGTTGTTAATGGGGAAAAGAAAAGGCAAAAAAATGTGAGTTTTAATGCACTTACTTTTCAATTTTTCAATATTTTTTCAACTAACAGTCTGGCAAAAGTAACCATTAAAAATAATACATAAAATATGTCTATAAGGCCCCGGGCTGTAATATGGTTCCCCCACCACACTGCCATTCCCACCCCTTGACCTGGAGGGGAAGGGGAAGCAGAAGTTACTGGAGCTGGCAGACAGAGGGGGCGCGTGGGGAGGACAGATTGACAGCTGCGACCTCCCCAGGGGGTGGTGGGGAGCACTTGCCTGCCGCTCTTCCCTCCCTCAGTCCTCCTGCTGACCTTCTGCATCCACCGTGGAAGGTCTCCAGGACACTTGGTGGATTAAATACCCTAAAAAAACAGAAGATAACAGCTCCCTTGCTGGGTTCTTATGTGCATGGCATAGGACAATGGAAGTAAAGCGCCCGAGACATAACAGGTATTCCCCAGACTGGAGCCAGTATTACAGCTGAAATGGAAAAGCCACCGCCGCACGTGGCAGAAGGAGAGCACTGGTCAGGGAGGGGCAGGGCTGGGGAGAAACAGGGTGGTGGCGGGGAGAGAACTTGAACCCCGGAGCCTCGGTCCCCTCATCTGCAGAAAGAGTCTAAAAGTGATAGAACAATGCCTGTCTTGCCCGATTTTGAGGACCAAGAGAGATAATGCATGTGGAAGCATTTTGTAAACTATGAAACATTAACTTTGTACTTCGGGTGGGAGGGCTAGTGCTTGTTTCATCCTGAAAACAGAGCACCACATAAAAGCTATGGGACATACTGTGTTCTTTACTAGGAAATCAGATGTGGAAAATAGTTTCCTTACTTTAGGATGCCATGTGGGCTGTCCTTGTTCGACAGAACATTAACAGCATGGAACTAGCACTTAAGAGATTCTAGTACCAACTTTCTCCATGTTTCCCTGAAATACTCTCTTTAGCGCCACTTCCTTGGACTCAAAATACAGTCTGTGATATTCCATAAAGTTCTTTATTCTCTGAAGAAGAGAGGAGAGCATCGCCATGAAAATTCAAGGATTTGTCAACCGGAGTGACCTGCTCCAAGAGGACCTTGTATTCCACAGCAGAGTTCGAGAATCGAGAAGAATGTAGACACTGCTGAGAAGTTTCAAATACTGCAGTGGTGCATAGGTTATTTTCCATGGCCTGTCCTTCTGCAGACAAAGGTGGTTGGCAAGATCGCATTGTTGGGTCCCATGGGCAGAGCCCAGCACCAGGCCTCCTGGGCAGAACTGGAAGAAGGTAGAAACTGCATTCCCACCCCCAGTTTACAGATAAAGATGGGACTCAGAGCTGCTCCAGGGCCTAGAAGGCCCAGGGCGTTGAGGGCTCCAGGCACACCTGGGCGTGGTGATACCTGTCAAGTTGAGGACAGATGCTCTGCAGGGCCACAGAAATGGGGTCCTGCGGCCACAAGGGACTGCTCTGTGGGTCTGCTCAGTCCTGCTGTGCCTGGCTCGAACCCTGGGGGATGAAGGAAGCAGGCCAGGGCAGAGGATCCATATCCTGGGAGTTCAGGAGAATGACCTGGGGAGGTTTTTTTTGTTTTGTTTTGTTTTGTTTGAGGTACTGGGGATTGAAGCCAGGACCTCATACATGGAAAGCAGGCGCTCAACCACTCGAGCTGTATCTGCTCCCCATGGGGAGTTTTTAAAAATCCACTTTCCTGGGCTTCTCTCCCTGGAGATTCTGAGTCGGTGGAGTTGGCACAAAGCCCAGGAATTGGGTTTTTTTTTTGAAGTACTCCCCCCATACCCCATGACTCAGGAGCAGCTATGCTTGGGAACCACGAATCTAGGTGGTCTCTAGGGCCCTGCCAGCCCCGGCACCCCCTAACACTGAGGGTAGAAGCAATAGAGGCAGCAGGCTTGGAGGACAATGTCAAAGACAGGGTGGGCGGGAGACGATTTCCCTGGCAGAGGGATGGTGCAGGTAAAGGTGGATGCCTTTTTTTTAGCCTGTTCTGAGCCCTGGTTGGTTTTTATTGCTGATACTCTCTTAGCTCTATCCATGCTTCCGATACCATAATTTCTCACCCACATCCAGTAAAATTCAACCATACCTGATCTAAACAGTTTTTAATAATATCAGACCCCAAATATTTTGTGCCCTCTCAGTCCTGCTTAGAATTCCATGGTGGCATGAAAACAACTGGCAAGGCAACTTATGTCCAGTGCTAGGTTCTTCCTTGGTTGGCTGGTTCCTAGACAAGCAAACACCCCCAGTGTATGTTCACAAGAGTACAGTTCAACCAGCCCAGGGGAGACCACAAGAGCTGGGGGAGAAGGGGAGAGGAGCAAAGAGGAGATGGGGCCAATAGCACCCACATCCTGGGAAAGCAGAGCCCAGGGGCTGGAGCTGGATGCTGGGGTATGGCTTGGCCTCCCTGGATGGATCAGGCCACTGGTTCAAAGCTGGGGTGAGAATGGGTCTGCACAGATACCAGGAGGCCTTAAACTTAGGCTCCATGCTGGAAAGTGGGTTGGGACAGAGCCTCCACCCAGCAGGTCGTGCTGAGGTGTCAGCAGGCTCAGGGGCTCTGCTCAGACCCCCAGGCAATGGCTGGACACCAGGAGCCAGACCCAGGCACAAAGGCTGGTTGCTCAAACCCTAGGTCTGGGGCTGGAGGATGAGGGAGGCCAGTGTTTTCGTTTGCTTTCCTGCCAAAAGCAAATACCATAAAATGTTCTGGCTTTGACAATGGGAATTGATTAACTTACAAGCTTACAGTTTTGAAGGTGTGACGATGTCAGAATCTAGGCATCATCAAGGCAATGCCTTCTTCTGAAAGATCAGCTGTCGTGAAGCTGGACTCCTCTGTCACATGTCAAGGTGCATGGTGGCAACTGCTGGTCTCTCCCTTCTCTCCCAGTTTTCAGTGCTTTCTGCTTCTTGTGTCCATGGCATTCTCCCTCTTCGTCTGAATTTCATTCTCTTATAAAGGACTCCAGTAAGAGGATTAAGATCCACCCTGAATGAGGTGGGTCACAACTTAAGATCCTACTCACCAAAAGGTCCTACTTACCATGGGTCCACACCCATAGGAATGGATTAACTTTAAGAACATACTTTTCTGAGGTACACACAGCTCCAAACCATCACAGCTGGTGAGCCCTACCTTATGCCTACTACTGTGCTGAGCTCTTAATCCTCACATGCTCAGAGGTCATGTGATCCCCATTTCATAGGTAAGAATGCCGAGGCTCAGAGAGGTTCAAGGACTTGACTGGAGTGTGGCAGAACTGATGTTTAAATACAAAACTATGTGACTACAAACTTATGCTCTTCGCTAGGGGGGGATCAAAAGCCAAGAGAGGGAGGCTGAGCAGAAACCAGACCATAGAATATTCTCCCCAGACTGGAGTTGATAGTGGGGCATGTAAATCACATGGGCACTCATGGGAATCCCAGCCCTCCAGACGTTGGGTAGTGTGGGTTATACAGAGACTAGGAGGTTGGGGTGAGGGGCAGGTGCTGGCTCTGGCACTCTATGCTTTCTCCAGCAGGTGAGCTCAGCAGCCCCAGGCTTGGTGAGTTGGTGGCTATGCCTGGCAGGGGCTGGAGGAGGTCAGGGTAGTGGAGAGGAAAGCAGGACAATAGATTTGTCCAACCCGCCCATGAACAGGTAAGAAAACTAAGGCCCAAAACCTGCCAGGATTCCACCCAGCATCAGTCACTGCTAAGCTGGTGTTTGCAGGGAAATTCGGTAGCAAAGACAAGTGCAGCCTAGTTCTAAGGAATAAGGAGACTGCTGGGGAGGAGGGATTGCTTTGCTAGGACAATGCTGCTGGTGAGAACTGATCAAGTCTTGGAAGGTGGAGAAGGACATGCTTGGCAAAGACGTGGAGGGGAGACATTTTGGGTTGGAGCAAGAATGCTGTGTGGGATTTCTGGGAATGGAGGCATATGAAAGGCCTGTACTGGATATGGGCCAAATTATGTCCAAACCCCAGTCTGCCACTTGACAAGGTGGGTGATCATGAGCAAATCCCTGACTTGTTTGAGTCTCGGTTTCTTTACCTGTAAAAATGGAAGAAATAGTACAAACCTCTTAGTGTTGTTTGGTGGAATAAGTTTGACCCCATATGTAAAGCTTTTAGCATTTGCATATGGTAAGGCTGCAGAATTAGAGCTTTAAATGGATAAGTACTCATGGTGGCCAACACGTAAGGAAGAAAGACTAGAGATGCTCAGGGCACGTTGCCGGGAGGTCACTCACAGAGCAGTGGGAGCAGAAACGACATCACAGAGGAGGCGCTGAGGGCTGCCCTGCCCTGAGAGCTGAGGGGAACAGAGCATGGGGCTGAGCCACCAGGTTTGCAGATATGGCCTTTAAAATCCAAGAGGGCTGGTTCAGAGCACAGACAGGTTGGGGCTCCTGTACCCAGAAGAGTGTGGGATGCCCACCTGCCCCAGCTCATTGGAAAATCTCCAGGATGCCAGACAGCCAGACATGAGCTCATGTGTTTATAATGGAGAGCTGTGCAGCTGGGGTAGGGGTGAGAGAGAGCAGGGGCTCAGCCTGCCCCCCAGGGTTCCTACCAGAGCCCAGGGTTCCCAGAGGGATTTGATGAGGAGCCCTCAACAGAACAAGCATGTAGGTGCAGGGGTGAGGGAAAGGGGTCTGCATCTCTGCCCCTCTCTCCCTGAGATCTCATTTTCTTCTTGTTGGCACAGCTGGGGTGGCCCCTCATAAAGGAAGCACCCAAGTTTGGTGCAGTCCCAGCCAACAGGTCTGACAGGCACCACGCAGAGCACCAGGCTGCTCAAGCCATTTTTCAGTCATTTTTCTCCAACACCTCAAGCAATTGAAACTCCCCAGGAAATGGTCCTGGATGAGTAGGAGAATGTTCCTCCCTCTCCCCCAGACATGGTCTCCAGGGCTAAGAGAAGAAGCAGCTACACCTGCCTGAAACTGGAAGGTGGAACTAAGGAAAGGCTACTCTATGGCAGCAGATTGGGGTATGGGGTGGGATGAATGTAGTCATGGCTTTGGAAGGTCTTCAGAGGTCATTGAACTCAGCTCTCTCATTTCACAAATGGGGAACTGAGGCTCAGAGAGGGGAAGAAAATATATAAGAAACATGAAAACTTAGTCATTGTAGAAGGCTGGAAATTGGCCCCTAAAAGATCTCCACATCTTCGTCAAAGGAGATTATTAAGAATGTGAAAAGACAGACAACAGAATGGGAGAAAATATTTGGAAACCACATGTCTGATAAGGATTTAATATCCAGAAAAATAAAGAACTCCTACAACTCAACAACAAAAAGTCAAACAACCCAATTAAAAAATGGGCTTGAATAGACATTTCTCCCAAGAAGGAATACAGATGGCCATTAAGCACATCAAAAGATGCTCGATATCATTAGCCAATAGGGAAATGCAAATTAAAACCACAATGAGGGAGCACCGCCCCAATCAAGATGATGGAGTGAGAAGCTTCAGGTCTCTGTTCCCCCCACAGAAGCTTTGAACTAACAGAAACATCTTTTTCAAAACTCCAGAAAGCAGTTTAAAAATTGCAGTAATGGGGCAAGCACCAACCAAGGAAAAGGCAACTTAAAATGGTAGGCTTTCCTGGCTCCCTTGCTGGCCCCTCCCCAACCCCCTCACTGGCTTTGCTTGGAGCTGGCCTACACTCTCAGTGTGAGACCCTGGTCCCAGTTCCAGAAGGAGCTGAGTAACTGTCATGCACATATAGGGAGCATGCATGCCTAGCTGACTGAGGGACTGCACAAGGACACTCACACTCATTGCAGATTTGCCATCCTAGAACTTGCCTTGCATGTAGAAGGTTGTTAGAGAACAGTCAAGTTGCGGCTGCCAGGGGCAAAGGATTGCTAGCCGTAGGACATATGGTGCAGTACCCAGGACCATAAGGAAACTGTTTCCTAGGGAAGAGAGGATATTTGTACCCATGTAAATGGGGTAATTCCTAGGGTTATACACACATGCCCAAGATAAGAGCATACACAGAAAGGACTTGGGAGACCCCCATGCTTTGGTCTTGAGCTATTCTCTAAACTCATTGTATGGATAAGCTCTGAAGGAAAGCACTCCCACAGGTCATTCTGCAGAAACAGGGAAGGTGTTTTCTCCTTTTCATTCCTTTTTCTTTTTTTTTTTAAAGCTCCTGGCATTCAAAGAAAGCTCTGTCATAACACTAGCTGAATACAAGCTTAAGAAACAGATGTCTCAGCACCTAAATTCCAGCGATAACACATTAAAATATCAAAATGTCCAGGCTTCAACAAAAGATCACAAAACACACAAAGAAACAGAAAATGATGACCCAGGCAAAGGAGAAAATTAAAGTTTTAGAAACCATCACTAAGAAGTATCAGATCTGGGATATACCAGACAAAAACTTTAAAGAAATGGTCATAAATACGCCAACTTCATTTTCATGAATCGTGCCTGCAGATTATCTTTTAAAATCTAGACACTGTCTACAACCAGCTTCTTGTCTCCAGTTAAATTTCAAACCACTAAACTGCCAAAATGGTGACTGATAGGATCAAGAATCTATAGAAAGCAGAAGCATCTGTCTCCCATGTATGAACTAGATGGATCTCAGCTTTTTCTAACTA
>JAQZBX010025173.1:8225-29810 GCA_029593785.1 Cabassous unicinctus | reverse complement strand
GGAGGAGAGGTTGGCGGGGGCGGGGGCACGAGGAGTTAGTGTCTCAGGGGTTTCTGTCTGGGGGGATGGAAAAGGTTTGGAACTGGATGGTGGTGATGGCGGCACAGCTCTGTGACAACACTGTGACAGTACTTTAATGCCAAAATAAAAGCAAGAAAGAAGAAGGGCCGTTGGCTGGGAGCTCACTGTCTCCCTCGCTGGAAGGAGAGCAGACAGGAGCTGCGCATTCTGACTCTTCTCCCGGGAGCCCGGCCCAGCGGCCCACGGTGCTTTGGAGACCCTCTTTTCCTGTGCCCTGGCCCCAGGACTCAGAAGCCTGGGCGATTCCAACTGAGGTGTCAGTGCTTCCGTCGGAAGGCTAGAGCTGGTGCTGCGGACGCAACCCTGGGCACGGCTTTTGGAGGAGATGGATGGAGCAGGAGATGGACAGGCGGGGCCTGGCAGAGAGTCCCACGAACCAGGAGCGCTCAATACATATTTGTGGAATGGGGGAAAAAAGAACCTGGGCTTGCATGAATTTCAAACATTCTCCCGGCTAAGGCTCCTTTATGAGAACCCGTTATTCTATGTTTCATGCCCTTACCTAATTTTCAAAATCCACTGAAACAACATTAATGTGCATTTAGAAACCGATCAATGAGTTAGGAAGCCTGTGTTGTTCTCCCCGCCCCCCCGCCCCCCTTTTAGGGACCTCATGCACGCAAGGCAGGTGCTCAACCACTGAGCTACACCTGCGCCGTCCAATGTTCTCCTTTAGAGAGCGAAAGCAGCACAAAATCGCAGCACCGCGGGATCTCAGCCACCAAGACTGACGACGTCAGCCCAGCAGCAGCCCCGGTGGCGCCGGCGAAGGGTTGTCTGCTGCACGCCCGCTGCCCAGGATCCAGCTCTAGCCTCGCAGCCAGAGAGGCAGGTTCACCCTGTTTCTAGAAGAGCCAACTCCAGCACGGAGAGGCTTGAAGACCTGCCCGGGGACACGCAGCTCTCAGAGAGGCAGGAGGACAGGCAGCCACGATGCCGAGGGCTGGAGGAGGAGTGGATGGCGCCAGGCGGGGCGCTTTCTTCCAGAAGGAAAGGAAGCTTCCCATCTTCTCTACACACATATCCACTTTAACTGCCCAGATGTCTGGCGACCAGAGACATAAAGGTGAAAACAAACACAAAGAGGAAAATGCAGCAAAACGGTGCATCTGGGCACCCGGGGTGGGCTGGGGTATGTCGGAGGCCCGTGTGGGGTTTGCACCATTAACTGTCCTGCAAGTTTGAAAGGATTGCAAAATAACAAACTTTAAAGCTATGCTCAAACATACGCGCCCTAGAGAAAACCAGAGATGGAGCACTGGAAGTAAAACGAGCAAACACGGGCTCCATCTGTCTGCGCGCGTCCCCTGCTCCCGCCAGCTTTCTAAAGCCCGTGCGCGTGGCCTCCTGGCAGGACGGGGCTGACGCGCCTCCAGAGCTTTCAGGGACAACCTGCTGTCCCCCACAAGCAGCCTTCACGCTCCGGGAGGTGAGCGCTAAGGGGCCCCGCAGCCCTGCCTTCCTCCCCGCTCGGCGAGCACTCCAGGCGCGCGGCTGTCAGGCCAGGGGTTCTGAACCTCTTTCGTCCCACGGACGCCCTCCCAAGTCCACGCTACACTGTGTATTACTTAAACATGTCACACCCGCAGCACCACGTCCCCACAAGAAGAGTGTTGTTTTGAATTTCAGCTCAAGCTCACAGACCCCCGGCTGAGAACAGCAGGGCCACCCGGGGCCCCTCTGGCCCCTTCACCCGCCCCCCACCTGGCGCACAGTCTGGAGACATTTTGGGTCGTCACAGGGAGGGCTGCAGCTGGCGTCGAATCAGGTGCCCCGGGATGTTGCTCGACACCCTACAGTGGCCGCAGAGGACAGCAGGCCTGAGCGGCAGCCGTGTGGCCCCATCCCCACGACGACCCGTGAAGTGGGCACACTGACAGCCTCACTTCAGGGAGGAGGCGGGTGCGGGCAGGGGCAGCCTCTTGCTTGTCCAGGCCTCACAGCCACCTGACTGGCCCGTGGGCTCCCCGAGAGGGCCGAGCCCGGCAGCCCAGGCGGGCAGTGCCTCGGTCTCCCTAAAATGCCTCCATGGAGGTGAGGAGCCTTCTACGTCACGAGGAGCGGGTCATGGAGCCGCCGGGCTTTAAAATGCTGGCCGGGGGGGCGGATGTGGCTCAAATGGTTGGGCGTCCGTCTACCATATGGAGGGACCTGGGTTCGATCCCCGGGACCTCCTGGTAAAATAAAAAAATATATATAGAAGGCGCATGGGCTGCCAGGCTCTGTGTGCCGGTGAGCCGCCAGGCCCCGGGAGCCGTGCAGCAAGATGACGACGTAACAGGAGAGAGACAAGACGAGATGCTCCGAAAGCTCTGAAAACCGGGAGCTGAGGTGGCGCAGTTGGCAGAACACCTCTCTCCTGCATCGGAGGTCTCCAGGATCAAATCCTGGTGAAGACTGGAGGAGGAGGATGAGAAGAGATGAAACAGACACAGAGAATTGCCCAGCGAATGGGCACAAAAAAACAGCAAATGGGGAAGGGGGGGTTTAAAATGGATAATAAATCTTTAAAAAATAATAATAATAAAAATAAATAAAATGCTGGCCGTCGGCGACCTCGGCTCGCCCTCCTCGAGGATGGGTGGTGAAGACACAGCGCTAGGCGCGCTCGTCGGCTTCTGTTTTGGTCTAACGGAAAACTACGTCCAGCAGCAATGGTTTTGGGGGAAAAAAAATGAAAGCCACACGCGAAAGGTCACGCACTGCATGATTCCATCGACACGAAATGTCCAGGACCGGCAGATCCAGGGAGAGGGGGAGCAGACGGGTGGCTGACAGCGAGGGGGGAACGAGGGCGATGGATAAGGGGCGTGGGGTGGTTTACAAACTCTAAGCGGGTGAACTTTATGGTAAGTGAGTTCCATCTCAAGGAAAGAAAGGGGCTGTGGGACAAAACAGCTGTTTTGTGTGGCTGGTTAGGGGGTTACCACTGTGTGGTGGCGTCATGGGGTGAAGTGTGTCCCCCCCAAAGTCATGTTCAAGCCCTTCCCCAGCTCCCGTAAACGTGACCTTATGTGGAAATAAGATGAGGTCTCACTGGAGCAACCTGGGCCCTAAACCCAGTGTCTGGGGTCCTTAGGAGGACAGACACAGACAGACAGACAAAGCCAGGAGGAGACCAAGAAGGGTTCTTATTTTTTTAAGATTTATTCACTTATTTATTTATTTCCCCTCACCCCCCTGCTGTTTGCACTCGCTGTCTGCTCGTCTTCTCTTTAGGAGGCACTGGGAACCGAGCCTGGGACCTCCCATGTGGGAGAGAGGCGCTCAGTCGCTTGAGCCACCTCCGCTCCCTGCTTTGTTGAGTCTCTCATTGTCTTTCCTCTTCGGGTCTCCTTGTTGCGCCAGCTCCGCTGTCTTGCTTTGTTTTCTCCAGGAGGCACTGGAAACCGAACCTGGGACCTCCCATGTGGTAGGTGGAAGCTCAGTCTCCTGAGCCTCATCCGCTTCCCAAGAAGGGTTCTTGACATTGACGTCTCACCTCCACCTCTGGGCACGAGGGGGAGCTTGCCCTGAGACCCGAAACAGGAGTGGGCCAGAGTGTGACAGACAACTGGCCAGTCCCGGAATCAGAGGCTCAGAAACAAAACAGAACGGCCTGCCGGAGACCTGCCACCACCGCCTGTTGTTCGTTCTGAAGTACGCAAAGCCCAAAACGCGATGTCATCTTCCCCAGCTAATGGGGTTCAGAGGTGGACAGTCAGGCCTACTGGCCCTAAAGCTAAGGAAGACAAGCACGTGCCATCCAAAATGCTGGCAACGCCTTTGCTTCCAAAGCCGGGTCCTCTACTTAGATGTGAAGCTCTGTGTGCCCTGAGACCAAGATTCTCCTGCATATTCTGCTCTAATCGGAGGTCAAGGGCTGCAGCTGGCCAGCTGCCTGTTTGATTTTTTTTTTTTTAAAAGACATTTATCTATCTCCCCCCCACCCTCACCTGCTTGCTGTCTGTGTCCATTCGCTGGGTGATCCTCTGTGTCTGTTTCCTGCCCTCTCTTCTCATCCTTCTCCTCCAGTCTTCACCGGGATTTGATCCTAGGAACCTCCGATGTGGGAGAGAGGTGTTCTGCCACCTGCGCCACCTCAGTTCCTGGTTTCCGGCATGTCTCGTCTTGGCTCTCCCTTCTGTGTCATCATCTTGCTGCGTGGCTCACCATGTGCCTTCTATCTTTTTTTTATTTTACCAGGAGGTCCTGGGGATCGAACCCAGGTCCCTCCATACGGCAGACGAAACGCCCAACCATCTGAGCCACATCCACCCTCAAATTTTTTTTTTTTTTTTTTTTTAAAACAGCCTGTGAGCTAAGAACGGCTTTTACGCTTTCGAGTGGCTACGTCTTTAACGGTTACACCAGTACCGGCTCCGAGGTCTCGAGGCTGCCTCTGGACCACAAGGCCTACCATTCTGGGCACCTGGAAGGTTTGCCGACCGCCAGTGTAAGTCACGGCCGGCCACAAACTAGACAGACGCTGGGTTGCGCACGCCGCCATGCCTGACTTACCGTCTTGGTTTCCTGGGGTTGCCATGGCAAAGTGCCACAAACCAGGGGGGCTGAGGACCACGGACACTTGTTCCTTCAGTCTCCAGAAGGCCTACGGGGGCGATTCGCTCCCAGCTCCTCCAGCAGCTGTGGCACGTCAAGCTCTGCCCCCGCCATCCGTGTGTCTGTCCTCGTAAGGGCCCCAGTCACTGGATTTGGGGTCCACCCTCCTCCAGGACAACTGCATCGTAACTTGATTCCACCTGCAGAGACCTGATTTGCAAATAAGGCCACGCTGACAGGGTGGGCATGGGTTCTGGGGGTGGGAGGACACTCTACCTGTTCTGGAGGTGGAGCGAGAAGCCAGAAACGGGACCCCACCTAGAGCGCCCACAAACCCGGGAGAGCTGGGAGCCCTGGGTTACCCAAGGTTCACACCGGGCTTTGTGGGAGGAGGCGCTCTCCTGTCCCTGCTGGGTAACTGACACGGGTCCTGGCAGCAACGGGTTTTGGGCTAAGAGTAGAATAAAGAAATCCGATCCGCAGAGTAACTGCTGCCTTCCCGCCTAGACTGAGCTCTAAGGCCTGGAGAGGGGGCTGCCGAGGGGCTTAGAATACCCAAAGAGTTAGTCTCACTCAGCCTGGCCCGCTTTAGGTGCTCCAAGGACCCAGGGCCTTTGCACGCACTGCTTTCGCTTAGCCGCTACTCTTGCTAGGAGCTCACCGCGCCCTTCGCGGACTTCTTGTGGCTCCCTGATGCCATCTCCTCCCACCCGCCCCCAACGTGACACAGTTTTGCTCGTTTTGTGCACCTCCAGACAGCTCCCGCCTCGGCTGGGGGCCGGCATGTATTATGTGTCACTGAATATACTGGGCAGTGAGAATCACAACCTTCTGCGTGGAGGAAAACCCTCAGGCTCTGGGGTAAGAGGCCTGAAATCCTAAATTCCAGGGGAAGGGCACGGAGGCCCTGGGGCCTGGCATATGGATGAAGGGCCAGGGAGGACAAGAGCCTGGAGTCGGGATGCTGTGAGTCACGCCCAAGGCCAGCTCGGTGTGGATGGTCCCTGGGGAGGTCCTCAACGCCCTCCCCCTCCCCCTCTGTACAACGGGGTGATAAAGCATCCTTGCAGGCCTGCTGTGAGAACCCGATAACCTAACTGCAGGGCTGCTGTCAACACTCGGGGCTGGGTCACTCTCAGCGGTGGGGGCGTCCTGGGCCTTGTGGGGGACTGAGCAGCAGCCCTGGCTCCACCCACTCGATGTCAGGGGCATGTCCCAGTCGTGACAACCCAGAATATCCCTAGACATCACCAAGTGTCCCCTGGGGGCACAGCCACCCCCGGGTGAAAGCCCCTCGACTAGAGGATTCCTCTGATCCCCAGGAGACCCTGCGCCCCAAAATCTTCCGACCTACGGATGTCCTGGAAGGCCGCACACATTTACACACACAAACTGAGTGGGGGGACGAGAAGAGGAGAAGCCCAGAAGCTGGGGGGACGCCCTGATTTGTGCCGTTTAACCCACTTGGAATTTATTCTGGTGTAGAGTGTGAGCGAGGGGTCGAATTCAAATGGCTTTGCAAATAATTAACGTAGGGTCTCGCCCCCTTGGACACTGTCCGCGTGAGGTCGTCCTGGGCACTGTAGGGTGGTGAGCAGCACCCCTGGGCTCCACCCACAGATGCCATCCTCGAGACCCACAGCTGGAGATTTTGCCACACTGGCTTGAACAGAACCGCGGTGAAACAAGGCGCTTGAATAATCAAATGCTCTTTCTCTCCCTGAAACGGGGACTCCCCAGTTCCACCAGATTACATCCTCTCATTAAAGAGGAAGATAAGTGTGCAGCCCCCCGTTAGGAGGAATTTAATGCCCTCTTCACGTTTTCCAGTGACTTGCTCCCAGCCGTACCTTATCGCTTTTCTACAAAGTCATTTTTCCTGGCCTCTGTCTCCAAAAACAAACACACCCAAGCAGCAGGCTCTTGACTCAATAACTATATCCTGGATTTACGAAGCTGCCCTGGGAGCACATTCCCTAATCAGCAGCAGCTTACGAGCGAATGCTGAATATGAAAATTCATTAAGAGATAACTACTTGATTTGCAGAAGATAAAACACACACATACACACACACACAGTTGTGACAACCAAAAATGTCCAAACCACCCTCAGCTGGAAATCGCTGATAAACGCTGAGTGGGGAAAAAAGACAGGCTCTGATTCCCTGCAGGTCAGATTTTTCTGGCCAAATGGTTTTGCAGCCAACTGAAGGGAAATCTGTTGGCAGAGTATTGGGGATTTCGTAATTGCACAGAACAGACCGGGGGTTGCAACCTAATTGCACAAAAAACAGACTGGGGGTCCGCGCTTGCGACGTGCTGGCCTGACCGTTCACGTGACGGACCCCAGCACGGTGTTTGTCAAAGGGGGTCCATGAACAGCGTTGCTGTGCCCCTCCCCCAAGACGGTGGGAGGGGGGCGAGAAATAGCAGGCCACGGACCTCGCTTCCACACCCAGCTTTGAAGACCAACAAGTTTTCTGCTCTTTGGGAAGTCGAGTCCATGACACGAGGACTGCGCTCTCCGCCGACGGCTACTGGGCGCCTGGCATCTCTGGAACAATCATGACTTGTAGGGTTTTTGGCTGCTGGACAAAGTTCACAAAGAAGGCCTACTCTTTCTCCGAACAGCGGGCGCTTTCAGAGTTCTCAGAAACCGCCAACCCCGAGGCCGTGGTGTAAAAGGCAAGGGACGCAAAAGCCAGGCTCCCAGCTGGGTGAGCTGGAGGGACGCTGGCCGGAGGGGCTGGCTGGCTCCCAGGGCTGGCTCCTCACGGCCGGTCAGCTCTCAGTCTATAACTCCGCACCCCGTCTTCTCATCTTATCGTTAAAAATAAAATCAGCCTCAATTCCTTTCACTTTCCTTAGGCCAGAACTGACCGTCGAAAGGAAAAGGCGGCACCCCTTACTAAAACGAATGCGTTCCTCCCCAGACCCCAGGAAGGACAGGCACCCCACCTTCTGCTCAAGGACCGCCCCACCTGGGCCCACCCTCCTTTACAGGCTTGGTCCCACCTCCATCCTGCATCCTTAGCAGCTATTTTCTTCAACTGCAAGTTTAGGAGAGCTGGCTGCTGCTCTTCTCGTATCCAACAAAGGGCAGGACCAAGAGCTGGGGCCTGGGATTCTAGCCCAGACCCCCACAGGCAGCTCGATTTCTCCCAAGATGCCACCAGGCTGCCACTGCACCCGTCAAGACCCCTACCAGCTCCCTGAGACGCCAGGGGCGCGCAGAGGAGGCCCTTTACCACCTGGGAGTCACGTGCTACCCCTGCTCCAAACTCTTCGTGCTGTGCTTGAACTCGACCCACCTTAACACATCTGGGAAACTCTTGCTCCAATACAACACTTAAAGGTCACTTCCTCAGACAGAGCTGGACGCCCTGTTTATCCTGCAAGCCCAAACTCCTATTCCTACCTGGAGCCGAGCACCTCTTACAAGGCATGACGCTCACAGGCCCATGTACCCCGTCGGGCGGAGAGCTCCTGGAGAGACTGTCTCCCGTTGGGTTCCCAGCACCTAGCAGCACCTCATCCATTTGGACGCAAGAAAACCTGAGCTCCCGGTCAAATTCAGAGCTGTGTGATCAAGTACCTGGGGGAAGACAATTCTCTCTGGGGCTCAGGAAAAGTGGTAACAAACCTTGTCTCGCTACTGAGGAACAATCTCCTCCAGCCCTTACTGAGCATCTCCTACCAGAGTCAGTGGTGGGTCTCGGGGGAAAAAAATGTAGAACTGAGTCAGATTCCCGCTCTCAGGGATTCCCAGGCACTTAGCCTTCTGGGAAGATTTCATTCTAAACCTCTGGAACATCCTTGGAGGGCTTAGGAGTTTAAGTGCTTTATATGCAATAGCTCATTTTAGGGATTAGCATTTTCGGAAATGGGCCAGGGTAAATAGTTTTCCCGCTTTGCTGGCTAGTCACAATACTCAAACTCTGCCATTATAGCCCGAAAGCAGCTACAGATTAATAGACACGAATGGATATGGCGTCAATAAAACTTCATTACAAAGTCAGGCTGGATTTGGCCCTCTGGTCGCCGAGTTTGCGATCCGGGGCTTGTTTTAATCCTCACAGGCCCCCATGGAGTGGGATGGGATTACTATCACAACACCTATTCTAAAGAAAAAGAAAAAAAAAAAGTTTAAAAAGATTGGGCCACCCAAGGTCACCTAGAAGCTGCCATTTCAGGAATTTTGAACCCAACTTCTGGGCCTAAACTCCCAAGTGCCTTTTCCCCTCCCCACATAAATGGTGTGCACCCAAAACTCCACACGATTTCAGGGGTGTCCACGCCGGTGAAGACCCACTGGTCTAGGGCAAGATTTCTTAACTTGGGCTCTAGTGACATTTACGGCCGGATCATTCTCGGCAGTGGGGGCTTCCTGGGCACTGGAGGGTGTTGAGCTGCCTCCCTGGGCTCCACCCACTTGATGCCAGCAGCAGCCCCCTGAGTCGTGACAACCAAAAATGTTCCCAGACAACGCCAAGTGTCCCCCGGAGAGGGGAGGGGGAGTGCAAAATTGCCCCCAGATGAGGGAGAGGAAAAACAGACATATCATCAGAGCTAGAAACAAAGAAAACCAGGAAAAAATCATTTAGCCTAAGGGGTACCGCACAAATAATTTCCCTCACTTAGCAACAAAAAATAGCCACTCTCTAGGAGGGCCAAGGGCCACCCACCGGATTAAAAATTGCTTTTAGTGTATTTTAAGCGTGTAGGGGGCATACACTTTACGATTCCTGTTTCAGAGGGAAGGAAGCGACTCGCCCAAGTTCACACGGCCGGTGCGTGGTGGTGGAACTGGTTCTCAACGCCAGATCCCCCCCCAACTCTCAGCACAGTTCGCAAAGACCCTAGACGTGAAATAAAGACCAGCAATCGCAAACCCTCTGGAGCTCACGCTTTGCGCTGGGCCCACCCAGGAAACCCTCCGGGGCAGGGCCTATACCAACGCCCGTTTCACAGAAGGGGAAACTGAGGCTCCGCGAAGCCAAGAGGCCGGCCAAGGTCACGCAGCCAAAGAGCTGCGGGGCTCGGACTTGGGGGTCCCACAAACGGGGGACCCCCGAGTCAAAAGGACCGCGTTTCCGGGCAGTTAATACGAACAAGGATAGCAGCTGACACCCAGCGAGCGCTCACTACGTGCGAGGCGCTTTTACCTCCCGTCTCCCCGCCACGGACCTGCGAAGCAGCATTTCCAGGGCCTGGGGGCGGGGGACCAGGGCGATCGAGGGCCTCCGCGACGCCGCCCGGCCTCAGTTTCCCCTCCACGCCGCCCACTCTTAGGATCGCGCGGGCGGCGGCGACCTGGGCCCCAGAGGGCCCTTCTCTGACAGACCTCGGACCCGCGGAGCCCCGGGAGCCCCGAAGCGAGGACCCCAGGCCCGGCGGGCTCAGCGCATAGCCCACCACTCACCTCTCAGGCGGCCGAGCCCCGACCCTCCGACGGCTGCGCCTGCGCACCGCGGCCCCGCCCGGCCCCGCCCCCCGGCCACGACGCCTGCGCGGAAGGAGCCGTCTCCCGTTTGCTTTCATTCTGCGCAAGCGCCGCGATGATTGCGGGGGCGTGGGCGGAAGTGACGTATTCGAAGGCGGGGACAAACTGGTCGTTAGGGCAACTGACCTCCCCGCCCGCATGGCAGTCGGAAATGAGGACTTGCCCTCTAGAGCTGGGATGGAGCAGTGCATGATGGGACGATGGGGGACTCCAGCGGGACGGCCGAGCCGAGCACGTGGTGCAGCCGCGTTGGACACCTGGAACCCGAGCTAGGCAGGCGCTCATTCTGTTTTTCATTTATCCACCCATCCATTCATCCACCCACTCACCCACATATGCATTCTTTGATTCATTCCATCCTTATAGAGATGTTTCCATACAGCAGGTGCCTAGCATTTATTGCAAACTAACTATAAAGACCAGTTAAGTGTCTGCTCTTTTTACCTGGTATTGGGGCGGGAGGACTATACCCTAGTATACTAGTATATACATAATAATAATAATGAAGTCAATTCAGGGCAAGTGCTATGAATCAAAAATGGGGTGAAGTGATGTGATTGGGGGATGGTTGGGGGAAGCTTTCCTTTAGATGTAGATTTGTAGGGAAAGCACCCAGGAAAACCACCAAGACCCAGGTAAGATTAAGCTTGATGGACTCGAGAGAAAAACAAAAAACGAAGGAAGTTTTAGTGGCTGGACTTGAGGGGGATGAGTGAGAGGGCCAGTGATGGGAATGACAACTGAACACCATGTGTTAATGTTGCCAGAATTTTTCTCCCAATTTATTATTTTTTTACTATTTAAATCGCATGTCAAAAAAATACACAAACGAAAAAATAAAATAATAAATCGCATGTCAAACACGCTGGATTATTTTAATTTCTTTTGCAGGAAGGTGTTTTGTTTTTCCAGTTTAATTCTAGTTATTCCTTTGTGGGTCCTTTAGGAGAATCACACTTTTGTTTTTCTGACAACACAGGATGTAGATAAGGCTGTTGCGCTGTTCCGGAACACCTGTTATTTGAAGGCATGGCTCCGCTTTCTGACGCTTTCTCGATCATACTTGCTTACTTTTCCGGGCTTTTGAAAATGTGGTTAATTAAATTGATTCCGGTGGCAAAGGCGGGTGCTAGGTGCTGGGGAGGACGTTGGGATGGGACCTGGAAAGCCTCAGTAAAGTGAGGCCCATTCCTGAAGGAAGAGACTCATGGAAAGACCTGAACACACAAGCCTAAGGGACGCAAGTGTAAATTAACACGCGAGCTGGAAGTCCAGGCCCTGGAGAAGCACTGCCGCAAAGAGCCGCAAACGCCGGGGTTCCGAGGCGCCGGCCGCTATCGGTTTCCACGGAAACGCCCCTGTCTCGCGGGGGGTGGAGCCCGAGGCCCCGCCCTCCCGCCTGCGAGAGCCAATGACGGGCCGGGAGGGCAGCGGCGCGGGCACCGCGTGCGTCAGCGACCTGGCCAGTCGCCTCGAGGGGTAGGCGGAGCTCCGTCGCGCGTGCGCCCCGCCCTCCCCACACACGCGCTCTCCCAGCATGCCCCGGGCGCGACGGACCACGGGCGTCTCAGTCAGGGGACGGCGGTGGCGGCGGCGCTGGGGAGACTGAGGCAGCCGCGGCGGCTGGACGCGTACGAGGTGGAGGGAGGGGGCCCCCGGCGCAGACCCGCCCGCCATGAAGCCCCCCGCAGGTACGGGCCGCCTCTCGGCGCGGTTCCCGCTCGCCGGACCCCGGCGTCCCCTGGACCTTCGGGCCTCTCAGGCCGGAGCCCGGTGGCCCCCGGCCGGGGTGGGGGTGGCGCGAGGTCGGGGCCCTCGGCCCCGCGTTTGCGGAATGAATGAACCAGTTCCCCCAGCGCCTCATTCATTCAGCGAAGGTGGTGCTCGCCCGCGAGGACGCTGCAGGCCTCGGGGTGCACTCGGGGGTGGATCTGGGGGGAACCTTAGGGCAAAAGCTGGCAGACAAGCCAGCGAGCATTTCGCACCGTGGTCGGTGCCGGGCAGCAGATACCAGCAAACGGGGAGTCTCACGGAGACCCACGGGGCTGGTGGGGCTGCTGTGCGAGAGGGTAGTCCTGGAAGGCTCCTCGGAGGAGGTGGCTTTGGCGCCCAGACTTGAATGCGGGAGAAGGAGCCCTCCTGCCGGGGTCTGGGAGTGTTCCAGCTGGAGGGAACCGGGATGGCAAAGGCTGCCAGGCGGGACCCACAGTGTTTGGAGAACAGGAAGTCAGTTTGGCTAGAAGTTAAGCTGGGAGAGCCTTTCATTTGCAGGGTAAGGGGGAGCTATGGGAGCGTTCTCATTAGGGGAGTGATGTGACCTGATTTCTCTTGGAAAATCAGCCAGGTTGCTCCGTGATGTCTCCTTGGTCAGTAGCTTTGCACTTTCTCACGCCCTCCCATCCTCTCCCCTCGCTGTGATAACAATCATTATCACCATTAGTTACTAGGGCCAAGTTCAGGCTTCAGGAAGGCAAGCACGTTGTCCACATTGTTCCCTGCTGGACCTTTCGCTCAGAGATGGTACATGGGTGTAATCACAGAACGAAGGCATGTGCTCACATATTTCAAATCCTGTCTCCTCCAAGAGATCTTTCTACAGCTCTCATGGGTGTCCCTCTTTCCCGAGCCCCTTAAGCCCTAATTGACAGCAGAATTTAGAGTAGATTCCACGGTCCTTTTTCTGCAGTTGTGAAACCTAAAGTACTCTGCAAGCAGGAAGATTTTCCCTGAGTTTGCAGCAAAGTCATTGGACCAGGAAACCTGACCTGTACTGACATAGAGCCTTTCTTTTTCCCACTTAGTCGTACCTGGTTTTCATCTGCGGCGATTGTGCTTCCCAGGGGACGTTTGGCGATGTCTGGAGGCCTTTTGGGTTGTCAGAACTCTGTGTGTGTGTGTGTGTGTGTGTGTGTGTGTGTGTTTGGAGGGGTGCTACTGGCTTCTAGAGGGCAGAGGTAGGGGGTGCTGCTCAACACCCCACAGTGCCCAGGAAAAACCTGCAGCAAGGCCCAAATATTGCTAGTTCTGAGGTGGGGAAACCTTGGTGTGTATATTCCTGCGTTTCACCGCAGAAAAGGTAAGTTTTTGATTTTAGGGTGCTAACCCAGACCCCCCTGGATGTTATATAGCTAAAAACATACATACTATATTACCTTGCTAAAATGGGGAAGATCTCTGGTCCGAGGACTTTCAGATAAGAGATTATAGTCTGTAATAACACCTGCCACTGGAAAACTTCCTTGAGGCCTTCCAGGCGCTAGATGTTTTTCACTCTTTCCCTCATTGAATTGTCAAGACAGTTCTCTCTGTCCCCATTTTACAGGTGGGAATCCTGAGGTTTGGAGAGTTTTAAAGTCTTGCTGTGGCTGCACAGGTAGTGGGAGGCAGAGGCGGGGTTCGAACGCGGGCCGCTAACTTCAGCTTCTGCCCTCTGGTCTGGTCTTCGGGGCTTGCCCTCTCCTGGGTAAAAAGGTGAACCTGACCCCGTGAGGCCTTCCTCTCCCCTCTTCAGGGCTCTACCTTGCGCTCTGGATTAAAGTTCAAATACTTTGTTGTCTACTCTGGCGGCTGGCAGACTATAGCCTGCCTATTTTTATGCAGCCCAGGAGCTAAAAATGGTTTTCAGACAGTGCAGAGACCTGTCCAGGGCCTGCCAGGCCTCGGATATTTGGCCCTTTCCTGTCCCCTGAACTGCCCTGTCCCACGTGGTTTGGTTTTGCCAACTCCTCTGCTCAGCCCCATTGCCTTTCAAGAAGTGTCCCTTCCGGACCTTCCCACGGCTTGTTCCCCTTCCTGTTTAGTTTGCGCCTAGATGTAAACATCCCTTTCTCAGAGAGGCCGGCAGCAGCCGAGCCCCCTAATTACACCCTCACCCCACATCCCCTGGTGAATTGGCAGCTGGCGGCCTGGGCGTGAAATAGGGAATGATCAGACCGAAGGGGCTTCAACCCAGAATGCCCGTCATGCCCCGCTTCCCCTCTCTGGCTTGGCGCGCGTTGAGCTGAGCCACTGGTTCTGGACTCCTCCATCTTGTAAGCGGTGGTGGGCTTTGCAGGCTGCTGACCAGGGCTTGCGCCTGGCGCCTCGCGGGCGGGGTTTTTAGTAGCGCCTCGGTGGGTGCTGGGGCTGGGTCCCTCTCCAGGGTAAGGGCGTCCTGGACCCTGGGGGCTGTCAAGCAGCAGCCCTGGCCTCCACTCACTGGATGCTGGGAGCGCCCCCTCCCCATTCGTGACGGCCACGGATGCCTCCAGACTTGGCCCCGTGGCCCCTGGGACAGACAAGCCCCTGGGTGAGACCCCTGCTCTGGAGGATCAGTCAGCCCCTGGGTGGGGAAATGGCGACCCTCGCCTTCCCCTCCTCTCGCTTGTTACCTTGGACTTGAAACAGGCTCGAGTGGGGTTTTGTTTGCTCCCCTCCCTGCCTAGCCTGCGCGGGCGACGCCCTGGACACATCCTCTCCGTGTGCCGTGGTGAACCACCTGCGGTGGGACCTGACTGCCCAGCAGATAGAGGCGCTCACCAAGGAGCTCATTGAGAAGACCAAGCTCGTGTACGACCAGGTGGGCGCCCAGACATTGGAGGAAGTGTCCTACGAGAGCACCCTCAAGGCCCTGGCCGACGTGGAGGTGTCTTACACAGGTAAATCCAGGTCAGGGCCTCGGGCGCGGGCTGGCGGTGCCGAGGGAGGCAGGGTGACGTGGCGAGAGAAGCTCAGGCCTTGGAGCTGGACGGAGCCAGGGCAGGACCCAGCTGTAGTGACTTCTAGCCCCGGGACCCTATCTGTAGGGGCCTTGGCTTCCCCGTCCTGATGAAATGAAGGTAATACCACCGGCCCTCCGGGTGGTTGTATTTGTGTTGTGTAAGTAAGACAACAGGTAGAGGCACCTGGCAGGTGCCGGCCCTTGGGAGGCATCCAGGCAACACCCTACTCCACTTTGCCATCTCATCTGTGCTGAGGCCTGCCGGTTGCGTCATGGCTCTGAGAGCCTGGCACTGGAAGGTCTGCCCAAACAGGACGCCTACCCGAGAGCCGCCTCTGCTTGCCCCTTTGAGGTCTAAGTCTTCTGTAGCCTCGCCCCGTGTCCCAGGGCATATTTGCTTTCTCCCTCAGCTACATAATTCAGCCAGCTTTTGTTTTCCTCTCTCCCCTGCCTGTAGCTTTGGCTCACCTGATGGCATCAGGTATCCCCGTCGCCACCCAGCCAGCTCCTTCTCTTACCTTTGCAGTCCTCTCCTTCACTTGGTGAGCAAGGAGAAGCTCGGTCAAGTGAGATGGAAGCAGCTCACGCGCGCCCCCTCCATGGAGGCTGGCAGTGTACGTGCACGTAGGAGAGACAGAAGTCTCTCAGGAGAGGACCTTGAGGTCCCCCTGCTCCCCGAATCTCCAGCAGAACTACTTTTCTCAGGGAGCCTCTGAGAATCCTCGAATTCAAGCTGAGGGGTCCTCACGTGTCCCTCATGCTCACTGGGCTGGTTTATCAGCCCCAGGACAGCACAAGACAGACTCTGCGGGGTCCGCTTCTGTTGAGAAGTGGGACGGCGTGCTTGCAGGTGGGGAGGGAGGGCCACAGTCCAGGAGGCGGCCCGGGAGCCTGGAGACGGGGCTCGGGGTTCCGGCTCTGTGGCTTCGGGCAGGCGCCTTATCCCGTAGCTTGGGCCCCGTTTCCGCCTCCCCATCAGGTGGTGGGACCTCTCCTTTCCCGTCTCGTCCACAGGGCCGGTACAAGGGCCAAGCGGTACCCCTCCCCACTGGTCGAGCAGACGTGATACGATCTTACCCACTCACACCTTCTCGGGGTCTTTAATTCCATTCTTCGAATAGCAGTCAGTAACTGTAAAGAAAAACAAAACGGACGTGTCCTGCCCTCTCACTCCCCTCAGAGCCTTCCCTGGCCTCGGCATGAGACCAGAGTCCCTGGCATCCATCCCTGGGCTGCCCGTGTCCCGGCCGGCAGCTCCCACAGGTCCTCGGCCTGGCGTGCCCTCCCACCTCAGGGCCTCTGTGCCCAGCCTGGGAGCTCTCACCGCCTGCCTTGCTGGACGACCGCAGGGTCAAGTCACTTCTCCAGGGGCCGCTTCCCATCCCTCCTTTCTCCACACCAACTGCCTATATTAACCCCACACCTGCGCCATTCTGTGGTCACGCTCGGCGCTGTTACAACTGCTTGTTTAACTAACAGCCCGTAAGTCTCAAAAGCACGGGGACCGTTTTCTGTCCTTTCCTCCGTGTTTCCTTCAGCTCCCAGCCTACGGCCTGGCACAGAGCCCCGCTATGCCTCCTAAAAGTTGACCGAACGGATGACGTCTCCGTGCAACCCTTTGACAGTTAAACATCATTGGCCCCAAATCATGAAAATGACCAGATGTCAATTTGAATTGGGTCTCTCTGGCACAAAGTTGGTGTTTTTTCTTTCTTTCCCCTGATTTTGTTTTGGCAGAAACTTCACTGAGATACCGTTCTTTACCCACTTAAACGGGACGTGTGGTTTTAGTATATTGTGAGAGTCGTACACCCATCGCCACAATCAATTTTACGTTTTCATAACCTCCCAGGAGAGATCCTGTTCTCCTTTCTGCCGCTGTGAACCTGCTCATTCTGGACTTTTCTTATCAGTGGGGTCATGCAGTATTTGTCCTTTCACGTCTGCTTTCTCTCTCTGAGCATCAGGCTTTTGCAGTTTGTCTGCGTTGTTGCCTAGACCAGAGCTCCATTCCTTTTTAGGGCTGAATAACAGTCAATGAACTAGTCTGGATGGACCACGTTTCGTTCTTCCCTTCATCTGCTGATGGACATTTGGGTTGTTTCTGCTTTTTGGCTCTTGTGAATCCTGCTGCAGTAAACATTGGGCTGCAGGTTTACGTGTGGACGTGTGTTTTCATTTCTCCTGTGAGGTGGAATGGCTGGGTCAAGTCGTAACTCTAAAGTTTATGCTTTCACAGCTGCCTCCACCGCCTCCAGGAAACAGAAAACATGAACGTGTGGTGTAAGTCCCCAGATCACTCGTGGACTTGACATAATCACCAGCCGAGGCGCTCACTCTGGAGCCGAGCTCGGTGGCCTCTCACCTCGCCCGGCCCAGGTGTCACAGTCCGTCTGGGGGTGGACCACCGAGAGCTGAATCTGCGTTTCCATCTGGACTGGGAGCTCCTCGAGGATGTGGGCTCCAGCTGTTCATTTCTTTATCCTGGTGCCTGGCACAGGTCTGGCACAGAGCGATAGACAAGTCCTGGGTGGAATCTGCACCTTGGGCTGCTGGTCACCGCCTGCCAGCTTCCACCCAGGGGCTGTTTTCACACCTGTCTCCGATTTCTCCCGTTTCAGTTCAGAGGAATAGCCTTGATTTCCCCCAGCATGTTTCTCCATCCAAAGACATCCGGGCTGCCAGCACGGAGGCCGACAAAAAGCTCTCCGAGTTTGACGTGGAGATGAGCATGCGGCAGGACGTGTACCAGAGGATCGTCTGGCTGCAGGTGAGAGCGGGGCACGGGGTCCGGTGGGCTGGCGGGATGCGGTGCTGGCAGGACCGGGGGCGGGGACCCTGGTGGAAACCTCTCCAGAGCCAGATGGTTCTGCTCTCTCGGTTCTTAAAACAGTCAAAACCCCCAGGGCTTTTGGACCTTCCACCTGTCCACCACCCCGCTTCGTTTTCACGACTGCCCTGGGCGTTGCTTAGAGGTCGTCCCCACTTCCTGCGCAAGCCAGAGGCCGAGCGCGGTTCCCAGGGCGGCACAGCGCACCGTGGGCTCGGCTCCTGGCTGATGCCCCTCACCCCTCGCCACGGCTTCCGCTGTGGGTGTTGGAGAAACAGAAGAGGAGCAGAGGCGCTGCTCGCACTGCTGGTGACCCCTCTCAGGCGGGCGCCCTTGCACGCAGCACGTCTCTCGGTGGTGGAAAAATGCTTCCATGAAAATACAGGCAGAGGGATGAGAGGTGGCCTGTGGAAGCAGAAACAGAATTTTTTTTTTTTAATTGAAATTTTTTTATTGAGGTAGTTGTAGGTTTGCACGCAATCGTAAGAAATAATGCAGAGAGGGCCCCGTTTCCCCCGTGGCATCCTATGACAAAGCCACGGTCGCTGTCACCGCGGCTCGACCTCAGTCCTCTGTAAGCGCTCGCCTGTGTGGGGACGCCCGGCCTGCTCCCAGCCTGGGGCTCTTCCGGGTAAACGTGAGCGGCCGCAGACAGGCTTCCCTGGGGACGGACGTCTCCGTGTCCCTGGGATGGATGCCCGGGGCAGTGCTGGGTCGTGTGGTAGCCGCGCGGGCGTTTTTATGTTGTTGTTTTTAAGAAACCGCCAAACTGTCTTGCAAAGTGGCCACACCGTTTTACCTTCCCACTGGCAACGGGCCAGCGATCTGCTTTCTCCACATCCTTGCCCACATTTGGCGTTGACGCTGTTTTTCATACCAACAACTTTCTGATGTTTTCGTTCTAGGACAAAGTCCAGAAGGACTCGCTGAGGCCAGAGGCCGCTCGGTACCTGGAGCGGCTGATCAAGCTGGGCAGGAGGAACGGGCTCCACCTTCCCGAGGAAACGCAACAAGTGAGCTCTCGGGCTCCGTCGTCGCGGTGGGGCTCCCCGGGGCCCCGCACCCCCCTCCCCTCCATTCGTAGACCGAGCCTGGCCTGAGGCCGGCTTCCTGCTCTGAGGACCTGCCCTGCCCGACAGCCCGCTCCTCGCCGCCTTTCTTGCCGTGTTCCCGCTGCAGGCGGCCCTTCCCGAGAGCACAGGCCTCCCTCGGCTCCCAGGGCAGAGCGGGGCACACGCAGCCTTGCCCTTTGGCGCGCCCTCTCGCTTAATCCTCCCCAAAGTCCGTGGTGTCCCCTGTTTTCCAGCTGGGAGGAGGGGCTGGGGGAGGGTGTTCAGACCCCCATGCTTATGCCAGGTGGCCTCAGAAGCCCCCAAAGGGCCAGCGCCCCCTCGTCCCTGCGCCCCTCCTGGACGGCCCTGCTGTGGTTCCTGCCTCATGGAGGCAGCAGGCCGCCCCTCTTGGGCCAGTCTCTCTTCCGTGTCTGGCGCTCTCTAAGCCCAACCCGTGGCGGCGCCTCTGCAGCGCTCTCCTCTTGGAGCAGTGGCCCGGGGCCTCACGAGGGCCTGCCTGCGCCGCTTGGAGGCAGCTGGTCTCTGGACCCCAGACCCTTCAGCACAGCGGAGCTCTTGCGAGACCCGCGCAGCGAGGACTGGGGGGCCTGGACCCTCCCTCCCCATGGTGTGGATCCCGCCCCCGTCCAGCAAGAGAGTCTCCTGGTGGCACCCTGGGCAGGTGGGCGACAGGCCACCTGGCTGCGCTCCAGAGGCAGCACCGTGGCAGGGGGAAGGGGGCCGGGCTGCCACCTCCAGGCGCCCACCGCGTGCTTGGTGTGTCGCCTCGTCCCAGGAGGGAGGGCTCAGGGTGCAGAGCCCTGTCTGGCTCCACCACCAGCCAGCCGGCGACGGGCGAGCCCCTCCGTCTCCTCACCCTTGCGTGGACAGCCTGAGTCCCGACCACACTGGGCTGTCGTACCAGCTGAAGATGTGCATGTGTGTGAAGCACCTGGAGCGGCCAGGGTGGGGCGAGAGCCGAGGACGGGGGCCGCTCGCTGGGAGGTGGCTCCACCCCATGAGGGAAGAAACCACCTGGAAGGTGTGGCACATTGGTTGACAAAACCAGTAACGGCGGGACCGGAGCTGGGGCCGTGAGCGTGAGGCTCTGAGCTCGGCGGTCCACACGGAGGGTCACCCACATCCTTACAAATCCCTCACGCTCCTGGAAGTCCAGCGTCCGTGGTCACATTGCAGTTCTCAGCAATTGTACAAACTGTCACTTGAGAACTGCCGAGCGAGGGAGGCGCAGAGGGGACCACACGCCGCTGTCGCACGTTTGGCCAGACGCACGGGCTGGGGATTGCGTGGTGCTTCTGCTCTCCCGGAGCGCACGGCCTTGTTTGATCCTGTCTCTGCAGCCCTGAGGCGCGCGTCTGGGTTTGGTTTTAGGAAGCTCCCTCGTGCGAGCACGCGGCTTGGGGCCGTCTTGCTGGAGGGGCCCTTTTTGTTCTTTGAGCTCACTTTGCCTCCCCCCGTTCCACCGGCCTTCCCATCAGCGTCTTCCACGCTGGCCTCTCGGAGCGGCCGTTGCTGTCGTGCCAGGAGGAGAGGGCGTTGCCTGAGCGCCGGGTCCAGGTCCACCTGGACACGGGACGGGCGGCTATTGCCGCTCCCCGTCCCTCTCCTCTGCACCGCCTGCTGTCCTCGCTGCCTGTCGGAAGGTTCCGGCGGAAGCGCAGCCCTGCTGCTTGCTCCGCACGCGCCCTTGACCATGACTGTCGCTCAGCGGTCGCCTCCCTGCAGCCTCGGGGCTGGTGTCGGGCCACAGTTCTTTACCTTGTTACCGTGTTGTGCCTTTACCGGATGCGGCTCAATCTTTACTGGTTTCTGGAAACTGGATTTGCCCTGAAAGGATGAAAATCCATTTCCAGTAAAGTGTTCCAAAGTTCACGCCCTAGACTAGGAAGATCCAGAAGGCTCTTGGCCAGGGACCCCCTTCTCGAGGAGGACATGCGCCCAGAGCGCCCGCTGTGGCCTGAGGTCGCCGACTGAGCGAGCCCGTGGCCAGGGCCGGTTGGCTTCGTGCAAACCGTCTCGCGGACGTGCTTGTCTCCTCTTGGTCTCCCGCTCCTCCCTTGCGCCGCCTCTCCCACCTGCCGGGGTCTTAGGCAGGAAAACCCCTCGTCCCCAGGGGACGGGGAACGGGGTCCCGCCCTCGCCCACCTGCCGTGTGCCCACCCGTGGATCTCCCCCTCCTCTCATCACCGTCTCCCTCCGTCAGAAAATCAAAGGCATCAAGAAGCAGCTCAGCCTCCTGTGCATCGACTTCAACAAGAACCTGAACGAAGACACGACCTTCCTGCCGTTCACGCGGGAGGAGCTAGGTACGGGCGGCAGGGGGCGGGCAAGGGGAGCGCCGCTGTTCCCGGGGCCCGTCGGGGGGCACCTGTGCGCTGCCGGCCTTGAGAGCCTCTGGAGGCCCGCTTCCTGGGTGGGCTCCGCGGGCTCCTGGAGCCTCGGGGGCCGGGGGAGGCCTTGACACGCGGCCACCCTGGGCGGGGGAGTTTCTCGGTGCAGAGTACTCACAGCGTTTCAGAGCCCAGGGTTCTAGACCCTTCCTAGGGGAGGGCCGGGCCCAATCTGACAGAAGGCGCCCCGGGCAGTGGCCGGAGCCCCGGGCTAGGGTTTGGGAGCGGTGGGGCCGTCTCAGTGCTGCTCCTCAATTAGCCCCGACTGGCCCTTGCAGGCTATGCCCCCACCTCTCTGTCATCACTGTCGGTTAACTCTTTCCGAGCGAAGGGCTTAGGCTGAATCGATGCTTCCCAGATCCGGCCGTGCATTGGAATGTTGAAAAGTTGGAGCCGCGCTGGTTTTTCTTCTTTTTTCTCTTCTCCTTATTCCCATCCCCCCAGTTGAAACATTCACAGCTGTAGGA
>JAQZBX010025172.1:0-29708 GCA_029593785.1 Cabassous unicinctus | reverse complement strand
AAAACTAAAAAAAAAAAAAAATTAAAATTGTGCTTATAAAGTCATTCTTCATCTCTTCCCATTTGTGTATGCAGCAAACACTAAATATTGTATTGCCTAGAAGGAAGTCAAATACAAGTGCCCAGTGTGTCTTAAATAAAATAAGAGGCATGTTCATTTACAGACTGTGAGTGATAATTCAACATGAAAATCTGGGGGAAAAGAAATGATCTTGGGAGCCCCTGGGCAAACCTGGAGAACTGGCACATGGGCAGTCAGCAACTCAGCTTTCCTTGATTACCAATGGGATGTGCATTGCCTTTTTCCTCCTGTCTTTATTCATTTTCAACAGCCTGCCACATGCAATATGCCAAATCTCATATGAAAGAAGCCCTGCACACACACACTCACACTCACACACACACACAGACACTGGAACTAAAGAACCTTCAGCAGATCCCAGCATAGACAGACAGTAAAAACAGCCATCTGCACCAAAGCCCGGGATTTATTCAATTGCACTTGCCCGAGTTATTTGTTTGGCTTTGCAATGTAAAGAGTTCTGTTTTATTGTTGGAACTTTTCATGCTGTCGAATTGTTTTCAAAACTCTTTGCCGCCCCCCCCCATCCCTGCCCCCCCTACGCTTTTGGCATTTACCAACAGCAAGCAAGCACCAGCAATGGAACACAAAAATGTGTTTGCATCAAATGAGCATTAAAAACTTCACCCTGGTCATCTGCCAGCATCAGACTAAGATTCCTGGAATTTAATGGAGAGGTTAAAAACAGTTTACAGGTTTAATGCCTGTGGGACACTGATCATTTTTCAAAGTTTTGAGGATTAAAGTATATAAGATTCTTTCAAGCAAGTTTGAACGAGGGTGTTGGGAGCATGAATGGCAGGTGGCTGATCTACAAAATGTCATCCAAGTTCAAGCTTCTGAACATGATGTTATCAACCCCCAGCTCAGATTTCATGCTTGATCCTGAAGATCTTAGCATTGTTATAATCCAATCAGGTAGTGAAGTCAACTCTTTATTTTTTTTCAAACCAAGGCTTTTTAGTATTACATATGTTTTCAATTAAACTACATAATTGCTCCTGTACATTATTATTTGTGAAAGTAGCTATTGACCCCAAATGAATATTAATATGTATGCCAAAAAAGTGAAAATATAATAATCACTGAAGTTGCATCCCTGTGCCTCTATTCTTATCTATAGCCATGCTGATACTTTAGGTTGAAATGGAAAAGAGGTCATATTCTCCCTCAGAGTAGAGTATTATATCAAAATAAGTCTAGCACATGGAATCTTAAATTTAATGTACCAAACACATAGAAAAAAAATCCATAAATTTTGGAATTTTTGAAACCAGAGATGAATTCAATATTTTGTGGTCAAGACTTGTTTGAGTTAGACCTGCTGTAAATATTTAATACATAAACATAAGATGGATATCTGTATCTATCTATCTATCTATCGATCTATCTAATCTGTGTATGTTTCAATGTCTGTATTCATCTCTATATGCAACTTGGAAATTTGATCATCTTAGTAATAGCTGGGCATATTTTTTCCTGACTTTCAGCTTTGTACTTTTTCCGGAGACATCGATCTGCATTTATTTTAAACATTCTTTGACTTGTTCCAATCAGAAACATTTACCATAAGGGAATCAGGCAGAAGACTACATATAATTTCTCTAAGAAAATGAGAGAAGAATAAAGAAATATTTTTTTCTTTCTCTCTCTCTCTGTCTCTCTGCCTCTCTCTTCACCTTTTTTCCTTCCTCCCTTCCTCCCTCCCTTCAAAGTGTCAATGCTTGGATAAGATTTGAAATAAACAAACTTTTCACTGTTCCCGGAGAAGAATGTAAAGAAAAATTCAAAAGCTATCACATAAAAGTATATCCAAGTGAAATCTTGCATGATTGACGTGAACATAACTGTAAAATCAGGCAAAATGCCATGCTAATCATTGTCACAGTATAGCTAATTGAGGCTTACCCTTTGGGTGCTTTCTTCTTCTTGAGTTATTCAATGCCTCCAATTCTGATAAGAAAGAGATGCTGCATCTATGATTTCTAAGTTGCACCCATAGGTGATACATGATAGATGATGACCTTAATACCTTCTTGTTTCCCCAAATGCTAGCCAGGGGATGACTGCCTCTGTGGAGAGCACTGGGAGGTTTTTTATTCTTGAGAGTGTTGGTTAGCTCTTGTGTTTGGTTAGAAAGTCCACTGTAGGCTCAGACAGAGTCTTTTCTTTTTCAAAACAACAGACATCTAGGAGTTTAAGTGAAGGAAATGGGGAAACAGCAACCAGGAACAAGTCTTATTTTAGTATGGTATCCCTGAATGCTACTTGGTTCCTCCTTTCCTCTGAACACAATTGCTTTTCCTGTTTGAATTTGAAACATGGAGGGTAATGTCTTATCGTGGAGGTAATGTCTTGAGGCTTTGGTATCATTGAGTTCCTAGAGCTGAATAGCCAGACCTATCCAGCCAGAATTTTGGAGTCCTGGTAAACTGCTGTAAGTATTTAGAAGTCCTAGAACCCAGATTTCAATGAGAATGAGATGCATACCATACTCATCTACAAATGCATTGCTTTACATTTGTTCAGTTTTGCTTTCCTACAGAGTAAAACAATGACCATTGCTCATTTATATGCTTTCTGAAAATAGTGCTTTGTTGGCTATGAAATGTGATTTCTCTGTGTCATAACACTGCTGCCAGACAGATGCATAATTTGCATGTATCCATGTAACATTTAAACCAAAAAAGATCTTGAATAGATTGTATTTTAGATAAGATTTAAATTAAGGAAAATGAAGCTGGGGAAGTGACTATATGGAATGTAAAAAGACTTCTCCTTGTTGTTTATTGGTTCACTGTTTAATGTATAGATGTGTATGTACTGTCTAGGTCCCTGATACCTACTCTTTCACTCAAAAGCAATTATTGATGTCTTCTATGGGCTAGGCCCTGTGATAGAAGTTTGGGTTACAGTGATGAATATACAAATAAAGAGAGATGTGAAAAAACAAGAAGATTCCAGAGAAAAACAAAGTAAAACATAATGATTAGTAAATTGGCCCTTCTCTGTACAAATAAATATTAAGGGATTTGAAAGGATTTGACTAATAGAACTAAGGATTAGCTTCATAAATTCCACCAAGTGTATGAAGTATCCCAAGGACACTTCATGTTTAAAGAGAATGGTGTGAGGCTAGGAGATGAAATTGCACCATAACAAACTTCTTGACCTTAAAGATGGCACTGGGTTTTTAAGGGAGAATATAAATTTCCCCTCTTCCAGTTGAAGGAGCGAACATTGGGCCCCCATCTGTCTTAGAGGATTTAGGCTTTATCTGCAGTAGACAGGGAGATGGGATCAGATGGCCCCTTTGGCCTCTTCCAGCTTGTGTTTCTCTGATACACTTGTTGGAAAGCAGTTTTTGCCAAAAATAACTTGCCATAAATTAATTCTTCATGACCTTTCTTTTCTACTTGGTCTAGAGTGAAGTGAGGTTCAGTCTGAAAAGCAGGAGGTGAAGGTGATAGTGAGTTTCACAAAGGGCACCCAACAGCTTGCTACAAGTGAGGACCTGAATCATCCTCCACTCTTGTTGAATTATTAGGTCCCATCTCAGTTAAAGAGGAAGCATTTCATCTCAGGGTTTGTTCCTTTTTATTGCAGCATTGCCTTTTGCAATGCCATAATTAAGCTCCCGTCACTGTTTCCATTATAAACTATTTTCTGGAATGTATAATTTAAGGAAAAAAAAAAAATCCCTCTAGGCTGAAACTTGGAAACTGCAATCTGATCTCTTAACCCTTAGGTTTTGTTTGTTTGTTTGTTTGTTTCTTTGTTTTGTTTTTGTTTTTGTTTTCTTCTGTAAAAGAAGAATAAGTGCAGCTGAGCTTAAAGAGGATCTGTCATGGAGCACATTTCCCCTCTGTTTTTCAACTCTTTTGCTTAATGAACTTCCAGGGTTATAGACCTTTAACTTCTAAATCCTAGATATATGCCTTAGGACTTAGAAATAAATGAGGTCTTGGAGGTTGTGAATGTTTCATCTTTACCATAATGTTTCACCAAGTGTACTCTAAGGAAAGGCTATGTTTTAAATAGCTAGTAATGCTTTCCTGAAATTAATGAGTTTTTAAAACTTATGTCTAGGCCATTTCTGAACTTCTATAACACCACATAGCTTTATGCCACACTCCAACAGTCCAATTCAAAAAGCATCTATAAATGATGGTAAACAAACAAAGCTTAAAAAAAATAATGAAAAATAGCAAAGGAGAAACCACAAGAATCAATTTTCCTGTGCTTATCTCAGTTTTGATGGAAAGAAACTAGGAACACAGAATTCATGGAATACTGTAGTTTCAAAGCAAAGAGCAAGCTAAATAAAAATGTTACCTTAGTCTTAGTGATCTTTTGGGTCCAGGAAGAAAAATTTGAATCAACTAAATTCTACTTGATTTAAAAGAAATGATTTAATGGAGCTCTCAAAAATTAGAATATATATTTTTTCTAAGCACACATTCCTATGTATAAAATTCACAAGGGTATGAAAACCTGAAAGGATAAACAGTCATTAATTTTGGTTTGCATTCGTGTCTGGATGTGTCTGATCCTCAGACCTGAAAAAAACACCACAAATATCAGCATTCTTATGCTTTTCCCCTTTTCTCCCCTAGGCGCATATCTCCAGCTTCTCTTTGCTTCTGAGTCTTTCACTTCTTTATTTTTCGTATAAAACATAATTTTATTTAAAAGTAGTTTCCTTTTGATTTGATTTTTTCTTTAAAAAAAAATTGCATTTTTTTATGCCAGAAGGGAGATGTTTTATGTTTCTTTTATGTTCTCTTCTTTTTACTCCACATGAATAGGTTTACTAGTTTTATTTTTTATTCTCAGACCAACACAATTTCATGTTAAGCTGGACAAATTTATTCAACCCCAGTTCAAGCACTGACTTAAAAAAATAAATAAAGCAAGGTCAGGCTAGCTTTGGTTTTTTAAAATAATTTTCTTTTATAATAAATTTTCTCTCAAATGATGCCTATGTGTATATTTTGACATAATCATGGGGACAAATGTGCAATGCCTGAAATCTGAAATGACACTGGAATATCTTTTCTTGCATTAGCATTATTTTAGCATTCCTACAACAGGGGCTGGTTTGGAGAAATGCAGAGGCTTTCAGTTTATATATACACCTCTGATTATTATTCCAGTACTTCCAGCTACAGATCCAATCTCATATCATGATGGATGCATCTCTCAGAGTTCAAAAGAAGTGTTGGCAAAGAGACGGGCTTTAAATAAGGCAACCATGAGAGCCCAAGATGTGAAATTCAAAATTGAATGCCATAGTGTTAAATGATGACCTAGTTTTCTTTTTATTTCTGCTGCAACACCTGAGGTATATTTGGGGTCTTCAAAGGTAGTGCCATGTATCAATACAGTACTAGGAATCCAGAACCACAACGAATGCTGCAGTCATGTTCCATCTCACTAGTATTCTGTTTTAATCAGTGATTTTCTTCAAAAGCCATACCAGGGGAGGGCAGAGGTGTCACCACTTTAGGAATAGTGCATAAATCAGCATATGCTAATGTGGTACGAGAATTAGGCAAAATGTTGAAAGAAAAGAAGAAAATAGGACTGTTGTTCCTATTTTATTTTAGGTTTTGTGGTGTTTGAGGCACAGCCAGAGAGTTGCTGATGATTATGGCATCCTGGAGATTTGGGGGGAAGATATGGTCATTTGGTTTTTAGAATATCTTCACAGGCATAATTGAATCTAACTGAGGGTTATTCTACATTAAACATAAGAAGCAAAAAATAGTCATTTGTTTTTCTTCCATATATAGTGTATTTATAATCAAAATGATTCATGTGTGACAAAGTTAGACTACTTTGGATGATTTGATCTCATACCTGGTAATAAAAAGGAAAGAGAGGATGGAAATACAGAAGGAAGAATTCATTCCTTTGAGATGTGACACTGTGTCTTCAAGATTTCAAGCTTAAAATGTGAAAATTCTTCACTAAGGTAAAATGTAATTGATTATTAACAGCATTGCACAAATTAATTTATCAGAAATGAAGAGGTAAGGGGGAAAAAGAGGTGATGTTGGGTATGGGACCTCATGGGAACAAAAGTCAATGTGAAGGCAAAGAAGGCCACAGAGGAGGAAATAAGGGAAAGCCCAAGAACAAGTTTGATTTGGTTCTTTGATACGCCTAGAGTTGGCCTTGACCACAATTCTTGTAAGTTCCAATAAATAGTCCTTTAGGAAAAAACTCCTCCTTTCAGAATTTTGTTGCTTTTCATTGTTAGATAAATATAATAGTTGGTGAAGTTTGACTGTCATTTATGAGCTATATGTATCTTTATACTTACTTTATTACATGGAGGCATTTAATGGTGTCTAACATTTCTTTACCTTGTAAAATTACAATTGTGCCAGAGAAAAAACTTTATCTTTCCAGTTCTAAGAAATCAAAGTTAAATTTAACAGCATTGAGTTTCTGGCTCCTCCTTTCAACAGGTACAAATTGATAATAATTTTATATTACTAATTTGTAGATTTATTTGGTCAGAATCAGGAATCAAGTTAAATCCATTTTGCAAAAGCTATTGTCATCTACTGATTCTTTGGAATAGGTCACTAAGTTTCTTCAATAATTTTCTTCAAAATGTGGTTTTTGTAGTGTAAGGAGAAATCTGACTAAGGAGAGTTGAAGGGAAGTCTATCCCTTTAAAGAAATGTTTCCATTTGTACTGTACCTGAGTAACATGCAGGGGGCAAAACTCTGGGGTGGAAACCAAAAGGCCTTTGTAAAAAAAAAACAGTCCTCCCCCCCACCCCACCCCCACACAGCTTCTGTTGTCATATACTGAAAGAACAAATTACAATCTAACGTTTTTTCTCCTCCTGCGTTCTCCCTGCCTCAAACTTATAAGAGTTCTTAACTTGTGAACTTATTTTCCCTTTCAAAATGTTCATTAAAGCACAAATGACTTTCTCTCTTTTGATGTTGCCAGAGAAACTTGAGCACTATGTAATTAAGCTTCTGTTTTAAAGTATTTCTTTCAACAAACACAGGCTTCTACGACTAAGACTGCATAAAAGATGTTATTAACTGTACACATAAATAGGAAATGTGTCTTGTAAAGCATTATATTTGCTGAATGAGTTTGCCTTATTCCAAAATCATCTCTTTACTAATGACTCATGAGTTTCCTTTCCATTATTTAAAAATAATGTAATTATAGGCTATTCTGTAATAATTTGACATATCTTTATATTCATATCTGAACCTGTTAATTAGAGGCAACATATGTATTTATAATGTGCCTTTATTATTCAAGTTAATCCCTTTAATCCTATTTGAATGGCCAGATAAAAATTAATCCCTTCAAACATCTTTATAAACAAACATTTAAATTCACCTATTTTCATCTTTGTTCTCAGCACCTACACTGAAAGCTTTCATGATTGAGGTTGATAGAAACAGTAAACAAGGGATCCAGGAAGAATAATATGCAAATTATTTCTCTCTGCAAAGAAGGGATATGTATTTACACAAGAGTTTTCCAATCTACAGGGGTCTAAAATCACAGAGAATTATTTTCGAGAGTTTAGTAATGTCCTTAGAAATTAATGATGCAATCATTTTGGCTTAGGTTAGTCCTAGAGGTCCTTGACTATTATTTGACTATTATTATGAACCTGTGAGTGTCATTAAAAAAAAAAAAAAAGAAGCAGGTATCTATTTAAAGACTATTTAGCCTAAGAGAATCAGAGCAGTACAGGGCCTTGAGATTTCTCAGAGGGTCTCTCTGACTAAACATTTGGTAACCTAAAATAACAGAGGGAAGTCATGTTGAAGGCAATTTCAGATTCTTTTTCCAGCATTGTGATCTACACACACACTAGGTCACTGGAAATAGAGGAGGAAGCAATTGTTTTTCCCTGCTGTGAGCAATGGATTTGAACATGCCTCATACTGTTCTCATGTTGTGCTTTCTTTCCCTCTTCTTTTCCCAGTAACAGAAGTGTAAACTGACCTCAGGAAAGTCCTTTGGGCACTAGAAACAACACAGCCTATCCACAGATCAGCTGATTATCTTGTTACATTTCTTTCTCCAGAATTATGCAGAATGCATCAACTAAGTAATGATAACTTTTTTAAACCAGAGGGAACTAAAAAATAACTGGCATTCATTTATTTTTATTTTTGAACGTTTTTGTTGAAAATTTGAAAAATAGAGTAAAGTAAAAAAGAATAAACTTTTTAAAAAAATCAATAACCCTAAAACTAAGAGATAACCATGTTTAATATTTAGTTTTATTTCCTACCAGGATTTATTATGGTTTAATAATTGGGATCATGTAATAGAGATATCACCATATCTTTTTTCATGCTATTAAATAACCTTTTAAAGCCGGTTTTTATTGGCTACATAAGATTTCATGTCATGAATTTGAGAAGAAAAAACAACCATTCTCTTATTATTGGATAGTAAAGCTGTTTCTAAATTTTGCTAATAAAAATGCTTCAATGAATCTCCGTTAGCATAAAAGTTTGCCTTTATCTGTAACTATTTCCTTAGTGTTTATCACTAGAAGTGAAATTACTAGGTCAAATTATGTGAATTATTTTTAAACCTCTTGATGCAAAGGTAAATTTTTCTTTAGAAAGTTTATATTCCCACCAACAGTACATGAGAGTGATCATTCAACCAGGCTGTTACAGACATTTAGAACTATTGTTAGATTTAACTTTCCCAATTGGATTGCTGAAAAATGCCATTTTATTTTTGCCTCTATTTTCAGTTCTGAATCAACTAGCAATGTATACATTTAAACATTTGTTATTTGGCCAATTCTACTTTTTCTTCTGTGAATTGTCTCTGTTCATGTCCTTTGCTTCTTTTTTTTTTTCTTTTGACTATCTTGAGATTTTGATATTGACTGGTGGAAATATTTATATATCAAGGATATCTATCAGCCTTTTGTGTGACAAATTATTGCAAATAATTTTTTTCAAAGTTTCATTTAACCATCTATTTCATTTTATTTGCTAGAGAGAATTTTATAAATGTTGGGAGACCATTCTCTATGGATCTAGTGAATTTCTGCACATCTTGAGAACAGTGATTACCTTTGATTCAGGACTATCTTTTCAAAGATGTTTGCATAGCAAAAGGCCTTGAAAATAGAGACAATGTCTTCCTCTAATGTATAGAAAAGACAAGCTTATCTGCCCATCATAAAAGATTTAGGTGAGCTGGATTCCTCGCCTTAACTCAACCCACTGATTGTACAGCTGCCATGCCCTCTTTGCATTGCTCTGTGGGAACTGAGGCCTGGGGAACTAACACAAACGGGCCTTCAAATTTTTATTAAAGATAATAATTTAGTAATTTTATAATATCTTAATGATTTTTTGCTCTTTTCAATGTTTTAATTCCTCTTTGTTGAATTTTGATATTTTGTAATTTCCAAAAGTTTCCATGTCCTGAATATTTTCAAATTTATTAGCATAAAATTATACAATGTATTTCCTCGCAATTAATATACCTGAATTTCCTTTATATCTTTTAATGTTGAAATCCTTTCTTAATATATAAATTCTATTATCTAGATTTGAAAGTAATGACCTCTACAATTTCTTAGTTCATGTGGTTTGTGTTTGTCTTCTAATTAATGAACTTGTGCTTTTATTTTTATTATATTTACATGAAGTTAATTTTGTTATTGTCATTGTTATTTAACTTTTAATTGTATTTTAAATTTATTTAATTTTTTGGTTGAATAAATCTATCATTTAGGTTGCTTTTGGTGGCAAGTAGCAGAAATTCTGACTCAAGGACCAGGAACTTTCATTCTCCCTCTCTGTCTTCCTTAACATCAGGTCCTTTCTAAGGTTGGCAATGGGATCACAAAGCGGCCATGTGATAATCAGGTTACATACTTTCTTTTTCATTTCCAGGGAAGGAGAGGAAGACCATTCCTCAGGTCCTTTCCTTTCATCTGCTTAGGCCAACATAAATCTTGTGATCATGTCTGGACCAATAACAGTTCAGACATGACTGTTATATATATAGCAGTATATATATTAATTAATTAATATATATACTAATTAATATTAATTCACTTAAGACTATAGGGATCTATGCCCAGTGCTGGCAATGGGGTGACTTTGACCTGAGTCAAGAAAGGCTAGGTTGACTTACAAATTTGGGGTTTGTCAAGGAGGAAGAAGGGGTTTCTGGGTAGGAGATCAGAAGTATTAATGAGAGTCTTTAAGGCTAAAATTTGTATTTGACTACATTACAAAAGTTTGGTATATTGTTATTTTCATTATTTAGTAAATCATCTGTGAAATATTTTATTCTCTTTGATTTAATAGTTATATAGGAATGTGCTTTCAAGTGTCTAAGCTTTTTATGTTTTCTGTTTAAAACTGTGCATACAACCTACATTTTTTGCCTTTTCTAAGAGTCACAATGAAAAATAAGTTGAACTAATCTTTCTAATTTTATCTACTCAACAAACACTTATGTAGGATCTATTGTGTGCCAGGACCTATTTCAATTGTTTTACAAATATTACTTAATGTAATACAACAATCTTGTGAGGTAATTCATATTATTATTCTTTTATTGAGATGGCACAGAAAGGATAAGTAATTTGTACAAGGTCCCACAGCTAGTAAATGGAAGGGATGCACAAGTAAAGAAATGCTTAACAATTGTTACCAAAGGAAAGTAGGCCTGGGCAGGGAACAAATTTTATTTTTCATCTTATACCTGTCCATTTTGCCTGAAAATTTTAACTTTATGATTGTATTATTTTATTTATTTCCTTTTAAATACCAACAGGCATATTTTATGAGATGACATTATGGACCTGTTTCTATTTTATAATTTTAAGTATCAAAATAAATTTGGAAAATGTGAAGCAAGTCATATTGGGCAATTTTTCTTATATAAGATTGTGAGTTTGGCTTGTTTTTTTCTATTTCTGCTACACTTTCCTATGTAGCTGATATAATCAGAAGTAAGATTATTAAATTATTTCTAACATTATATCTAAACTCTTTTAATAATTTTTGTATTTTACATTGAATTTATGTTTAATAACTTCATAAATCTGATTTCATGGAATTAATAAGCACTTTAGTCCTTTGTATTCTGATGTGTTTCTACCTTTGATTTGCTGCTTAGTCATCAGGAGTTATGTTTTTTGAGTTAGTTTTTCTGGCACATAATATTTTTTTCTGAGCCTTCTAGATGAGAATATATTTTCATTGCCTTTGTACATGAAAAAAAATCTTGGCAGCCCATTGAATTCTTGGATCATATTCTTTCCTACTCAAAACTCTCAAGATTAGTTCAGTGTCTTCTGGCATTCAATATTGTGAAGAAAACTAAGCCTGGTCTAATTCTTATTCTTTTGTAAATGTTTTCTTTCCTGACTGCTGAGAGAATTTTTTATTTACCCTTAAAATTTAAAAATGCTGCCAAGATATTTCTAGATATTGGCTATTTTTCAGATACAGTATTTCATCACTTATAAGAGGTGCTTTTTTCCCCTCACATTTCTGAACATCTCTGAAATTGGGATACATATTACATCCAATGATTAGAATAGATTATGTCATAGTTTAATTGGGAGCATATTTTCCTTCTTAGTGCACCAGATAATAAAGTTATGTTTTACAATCATTGATATATTAGGTTTGGGGGAAAAAAAATTGTAGCTTTTACTCATTATATTCTGTTTGTATCTATCTCTTCCCTGCCACGGTCCTAATTACGGCACAACACGAATCCATTGAATGTGTCTACTGCTACTGTCCTTTATATTCATCTCTTTGACTTATTCCTCTTCTTTTTCCTCATATGCTAATTTTAAAGCTACTATTATATTTTTTATTTCCCTAAATATGTTTTTTATGTAATACAACTATTTTTATTTAATTATTTTAATTAATATATTTTTAAAAAATGAAAGTGATGCTTGTACATGATAATATTTTCATATAGTACGAAGAGTGCATAAAATAATTTGGACATTTTTTCATATTAACATATGTAGATCTGCATCTTATTTTATTTTTTTGAAAGATTCCCCCCACTCCCACCTGTTGTTTTGCACTCACTCTCTGCTCTCTGTGTGTTCTCATCTGCTTGTCTTCTCTTGAGGCAGCACCAGGAGCCGATCCTGGGACCTTCCGGAGTGGAGAGAGGCACTCAATCTCTTGTGCCACCTCAGCTACCTCATCTGCCATGTCTCTTATTGTCTCTGCTCTGTGTCTCTTTTGGTTGCACCAATCTTGCTGTGCCAGCTCTGCATGGGCCAGCACTCTGTGTGGGCTAGCACTCTTGCACAGGCCAGCATTCTGTGCAGGCCAGAACTCTGTGTGGGCCAAGTCTCTGCTTGGTCCAGCTTGCTGCATGGGCCAGCTTGCCTTTCACCAGGAGGCCCTGGGAATCGAACCCTGGACCTCTTACATGGTAGATGGGAGCCCAATCACTTGAGCCACATCCGTTTCCCTGCCATCTTATTGTTAACTGCTATTTCAGTCATTTATAATGAATTATTTGTCTATACTTTAGGAATGGGCATTTGGTTTATTTCTAGTCTTTCGGTATTATAAACAATACTGCAATTAATATCCTTATACATATTTTTTTCATTCCCATAGAAAATAACTTTAAAATGATTACTAGAAGTGAATCAGGCCAAAAACGAAGGAGTAGTTTAAATTTATATAGCTAATGCCAGTTGTCTTCCAATGAGTTTATGACAGTTTCATTTCTGGCAGTGATGTTTAATCTTGCCTTTTAACTCTGTTACTTGCCAGCATTGTATGTTATCAAACTTATTCTCCTTTGCTAAATTGAATTTCCTAAACGCTAAGGGAGGTAAGCAATTTTCATAAATATCTAATCCGTTGTTTGTTTGTTTTTTGTTTGTTTTTGGTTCATGCTCTCTGCTCACATCTTTTTTTCTTATTAATTTGAACTTAGTTTGCCAGGCTGCCATGATAAATACCACACAATGGGTTGGCTTAAACAACAGGGATTTATTGACTCTCGGATTTGAAGTTCAAAGTCCAAAATCAAGTCTTGCTTTCTCCTGAGAACCGTAGCATTCTGTTGCTGGCTGCCTCCCATCGCACAGTGATGCCCTCTCCTTTCTCTGCTCTTCCAGGCTCTGCTGACTTCTGGTTTCTCCCTGTGGCCTCCTCTGACTTCTGGCTTCTGGTATATTCCCTTTATAAGGTCTCCTGTAATATGGATGAAGACCCACCTTGATTCAATTTGGCCATACCTTAACTAATAAGAAAAACTTTAAATGGTCCTTTTAAATGGGTTCACAGGGCTGTGGATTAAGATTAAGAAGATGATTTTGCTGGGGTACGTAACTTAATCTGATACAATTTATAACAGCATATCATATCTTAGCTTTATGCTTTTTCTAATGATAAAATGAGCATTCCAACAATATTTATTTCAAAACCACTCTCTCCCATTGTCCTGATTTAAAATGCTACATTAATTATAAATTAATATTGGACAATGTATTTATCTGTATTTCCAAACTCTCTGTTCTCTTCAGCTGATCTGTCTATATATTTCTGGATCAAGGTCAGTTTTAATTTCTATAGCTTTAAATTATATTTTATTATCTTGTGTGAAGATCCTACTTAGGTGTTTTATCACCGAATTTCCCTGGGTACTATCAGGTATACTTCCCCTCCATGTCCTGTTTTTGTTTATATTAAAATTAATTTCAATTTATAGATTAATTTATGGAAAATATTATACATACAGTATTAAGTCATCTATTTGCAAACAGGCTTTTTTTCTTTCCAGTCTCTCAAATCTTTTAGTTCTTTTAATAATTTAAATTATATTATTAAAATAAATCCTACATATTTCTTGTTTTTATCTCTAGTTGATTTTTACTTTTTAAAATATGATATTTCTTTCCTTATATTTTTTAACTGCTTGGGGTATGGGGAAGCTATAGATTTTTATATACTACCTTACAGAATTATTGTAATGTTTAACTTGATTTTTAAATCGATTCTCTTGGGTATTCAATTTTTATAATCTATATGGGTATATATGAATAATTTTGCCCTATCTTTTCCAACATGAATGCATCATTTATTTCCTTTGATTATGATTGGCTAGAGTCTGTTTTGATTGGCTGGTGCATGAACACCATACAAACTTTTAAATATTTTGCAAACCACCTCTTAGAAGGCATGTTTCTACTCCTCTTCAGAGTAAGCAAAAGGTGTCTGTGGTTCATAGTAGAACCTTACAAAATTTTTTCCTATTATTTTATTAGAAAAGTTATAGGTTTAAAGAAAAATCATGCATAAAATATAGATTTCCCATATACCACCCCATTAACAGCTTGCATTAGTGTGAGAACCTTGTACTATTAATTCACTTTAAGTTGTGATTTGACAGATATTTGTTTCATTTTCATTAGCTGCCTCCCAGTTGATACATCTCCTTTTCTTGCCACTCTCTCCACCTGCTTCCTCCAAAGATGATTCATCTCAAAGCCTTGCTTCCCCTTGGCCTTGCTTCACCTCATGTATGGTGTGAAAAAAGTACTATTAGGACCAACTTGCATATTTACCACACTATCAGATCTAACCTTTCCAACTAAGGGACACAGCTGGTTGGGCCTTTTGTTGACATCTACAACCTTTGAGAAACACTGCAACCTATAAGAGAATTGTAGAATTTTGTGCATGTACTCAGGTCCTTCTTCAATTTCATCCTAAATTCAATGTATTTGGCAGCTATTTCTCATCCCTTGAAACTTGAGGTTGTGACTGTGTCCTGGTTTCAGAAGGATGGAGATTATTGTTTTCAAATTTTTATTTTTTTTTAGTGTGAGTGATAAAAGTAGAAGAAAACTAAAATGACACCATTATCTTCATTACTACTGAATTAACTGGTTTCCTTTACAGTTTTTCTTTTAATAAGCCTCTTTCGTCTTATCTTGTTTGATAAGGGTTATGTTTTTTTATATTTTATTGAGAACACAACATTCTAAAATAGCCACATTCTTAATTTTTTAAATTTATTTTATGGTTTAAATAATTTTATAATTTTGCTTCTATCCATCTCATTAGACCAATTTTTCTTTTCTTTTAAGTTATAGATTTTTAAAAAATGAATATTCCTTATCTAGTTTGTTTCCTTATACTTGAAAATGGAGAGAATTTGCTATACACTATGTGTAAACTCTTTGAAGATTTTTTATGTCTATGTGGGGGTAGGGTAGACTGTAAACACTGTTTAGATTTTATGCTGAAGAATAATTTGGAGATCACAGCCTCCAGCTGAATGTTCAGAGTTTAGCAGATATTTAGCTAATGCAACTTAGTTGGATTGAGGTGAAATTGCAACCGAGGGTTAAAAATTAACAAATTATTATTATTACTAAATCATTATATAAATGCCTTCATGTTATAAAACAGCAAAAGGTTAATACTGAAGCTGGCTAGAGTGATCTCACTCTTGTTTATGGTTACTCTAAACTTAACCTCACCCTTGTGTATGCTTACTATTGTGATGGAAATTCTAGAATGCATTCGCCCTCCTGTATACTTACTACTGGAATGGTAGCCACCCCACCCTCCTCTGTTTAATATCCTTATGAAAGACCTTGTAACTGACCTTTGTTCTGTATGGCCCTATCCCAAATTCTTGTGACTGACCCAGGTTTGTTGCCCCACCCCGGGTCAGTTCTGTTCAGCCCCTTAATGTTTATTAATGAAGAAACCTGTGTATAGCTCTACCCCAATTATTCATTGGCATCTCGATGCTATAAAATGGAATTTCTGCAGATCAGGGAGGCAGTTTTGGGCCCTGAGGTCACAGTGCTCCATTTGCTTGCTCAACTCTTTTTTTCTTTGAAACCACCATGTCTTAGGAATTGGCTTTAAAACCTATGCAGAAGGGATGCAGTATTAACACACAGGATAACATGGATGAATCTTGAAGACCTTATGTTGAGTGAAGTAAGCCAGGCACTGAAGGACAAATATTACATGACCTCACTGATTTGACTTAAGCAAACTGAGCAGTCTCACAGCTGGAAGATAGGTTTACAGGGGAAAGATAAGGAGTAGAGGGTGGTGAGCCAATGTCCATATGGGCAAAATTTATGATAAGGTGGATGGGCATGAAAGTGGTGCAGTGATTTGAGTGGGTTCAGGGGTGCTGGTCTGTGAGGGGGAATAAGGTGGGAGGGTTGGGTTGGACTACCCATGGAACTGGGGGGAAGGTTGGGGAAGGAGCAGGTGAAATCTGGGGATTTGCAGGTCTGTGGTTAAAACTACAATGTTGGGAATGTTCTTTTGGAAAATATGGCAGGGGAGGGTTACTGGTGTAGGGTGTCAGATGTGGGGAGATATACGGGATAGGCTGCACCTAAGGCATGCTTCTATGGAATATGTAAGTGTTCATCTTGTCATAGTGTGTTATATCAGTAGGTGGAGACCCATATAATAAACAAGAAAATATTAAACTCTCACCTTGGGAGTCTGGCTATATTCTCAAACAGAGGGACAAGAGTCTCTTGAGAACATAAGCAGTGCCTAATAAAAGAAAACAGACCAATATGTCAAGCCCTCAATATTATTGCAAGTAACTGTGAATCTTATTCTTCAAAAATTGAAACTTAGTGGTTACCCGAGGTTCTGAGGGGAGGGGGAGGAAAGAATAAAATAGATGGAACATAGGGCATTTTTAGGGCATTAGAATTGTTTTGCATGATCTTGCAATAACGGATATAGGCCATTTTAAATTTTGTCAAAACCTGTAAAAGTGTACTATCCAAAATGTAGACCATAATGTAAACCATTGACCATGGTTGGTAGCAATGCTTCAATATTTGTACATCAATTGTAACAAATGTACCATCTGCATTAAAAAATGTTATTAATAGGGAAGAGTGGAAAAGGGGGATGGCGTTGGGTATATTGGAATCTTCTATATTTTCTACGTGACTTTTCTGTAACCTAAAGCTTCTTTGAAGATAAAATGAAAAAAAAGTAAGACACTGGGGGAATATATGGAAGAAAGTGTCACTGTACATACAAGACAGATCTTACAGTAATGAAAGACACAATGTCTAAAAATGTTTATATTATTTCAAATTTTAAAAATTTGCTTTTATGTTTTATTTGTCATGTTTAAAACTATTATTGTTATTTCATTTTCTTATTAATTTTATTTGGTTATTTTGTTGGATTCTTTTTTGCAGAAGTTTTGGATCACAGAAAGGTCACAACTGTGGCATGGGAGGATCACTGGTGTGGGGTGTCAGTGATGGGGAGATGTATGCGGATGGGTCAACCTGGGCATGTCTCTAAGGCATATGAATATATTCAAGTGTTCTTGGGGTGTTGTACTGCTAGGTGGAAACCCACACAATAACCAAAAGAATATTGAATTTCCATCCTGGGGAGTTCTGCTACATTCTTTAATAGGAGAACAAGAATCCCCCAAGTACAAGGGCAGTGCCTAGTGAAGGAAGACAGACCATTACACCAGGCCCTTGATATTGATGGTGGTACTTATGAACCTTTACTTGTGAAATTGAAACTTAGTCTAGTATTATATATTGCCTAAGATTTACCTCCTGAAAGCCTCCTTGTTGCTCAAATGTGGCCTCTCTCTAAGCCAAACTCAGCATATAAACACATTACCTTCCTCCTGGCATGGGACATGACTCCTAGGGATGAGCCTCCCTGGCACAGAGGGATTACTACCAAGCACCAATTAGCAATGCATCTGGAAAAAGACCTTGACCAAAAGGGGGAAATATTTAATACAAATGAGTTTTTATGGCTAAGAGATTTCAAAGTGAGTTGGGAGGTCATTCCAGAGGTTACGCTTATGCACTTCTCAGCAGGATCTCATTGACTGCCATAGTAAACAGTGCTTCAGACAGCAGGGCTCCTGAGGGCTCTAGAGACATCCAGAAACTGTAAGCAGGGCAGACAAGCTCAGGAATTCGGCACCCTGTCAGTTGGCCTTACTTTGGATTTTATGCTCCCCAGTGTAAGAGTTAGACTCATTTACAGTTTCCCTGCACATGGGTCTTCTGCCCCTTTTATTTAAACCTATAATTAACACTATACTTGTTAAGTATATGTGCCAGGGACTTAAATCTTTGGTCCATTCATGTGCCAGTTGAGCCCTGAATCTCAGCGGAGTTGCAATACCTACTCTCCAGTTCATTGGTTTTACCCAGAGCAGCTAACAAAAAGATGATGATGGACAACTCCCATTACAAGGAACAGAAAGTGTCTGCAAGTGCAAGCAGGAAAATTCCACCCATCTGTCCCATTGGATCTAAGCCCCCTTTCAATTAGAAACAGAGTGGTATATCATTGATATAAATGCAGTGGCCACCAGAGGCTCTGAGGGGAAGGAGAGGGAAGAATAGGTGTAATATAGGGGCATTTTCAGGGCATTGGAATTGTCCTGCATGACGATTGCAATGCTAGATACAGGCCATTATATATTTTATCATAGCCTACAAAATTTTGCAGTACAGATTGTAAACTATAATGTAAACTATAGTCCGTGGTTAGTGGCAAGGCTTCAATATGTGTTCACCAATTGTAACAAATGTACCACACTAATGAAGGATGTTGTTAATGTAGGAAAGTGTGGGAGGGGGAGGCCGTGGGGCAAATGGGAATCCCCTATATTTTTTATGTAACATTTATGTAATCTAAAGCTTCTCTAAAGATAAAAAAAATAAAAATAAATAAAGACGCATTAGGAGAAAAGAACCTGCTTTTGCTAGATATCAAGATTAACTTTGTTTTCAGGTGATATGTGGCTTTCTCTTTCAACACCAAAGGTCTATGGTAATTTATAATTTTTAATTTTCTGAGGTGAAAATTTGAATATGGTTGCGGTTGCTGATTTAGAGAGTAGTTTAGCTTCAAGCAAGCCAATTTAGCATTCTAACGTTCACATATGTTCCTCTTTCATACTAGCCCAAATATTGTAAAGCCACTGAAGTATAAAACAACAACCACACCTTCTTGCTGTTATTGTTGATATATTAAAGGCTAGACTTGAAAAGGACTCCCACTGCTTTCTGAATTATTTTAATCCAGTATTTATAGAATTATTAAAGGTTTTGAAGGGCTTACTGTACTTTACTTAATTTTATGGGTATAAGCTACTAGAGGGTAGCTTAGTGTTCAAAATGTGACTATTTAAAGATTTGGATAGTTTACCCTCATAAGAATCAGGATTTTTTCCTAAAACTTCTTGAAGAATACCTATTTATCCAGAAAGTAATTACCTGGCTTATTTCTTGGCACATGCCTCTCCACTTTGTTAATACTCTTAATTATTTTACAGTTCTATGATTTGAATTTACTTCTGGATTGAGCAAAAGAAGCAAGAGAAGAGGAATTTGCAGTCATTGCTTTCACTTGTTGTTTTTCAGTCTTGCATCCTTTCCCACCACCACTCTGAAATGTTTGCACCTATTTCTCTACTATTAAGAATAATAAAAGGATCCTCTAATGTTTGCTGATTTTATTTCTCAGCAATTATAATAATTTCATTTAGGCTTTGAGATGTTAAAATCATTTTCAGAAGTGTCATTGCTGGCATGAACAAATATATTCAGCATGAGAGTCTTTTTAAGTGGAAATTTTCATAACAGTTGAGTCAGTGACTCATTTGATTTTCTGTCAAATGACTGCAGTTTAGGGTAATCCATGACAGGCTTTTACCTCTATTTTCCTAAATAATCAGAAATTATTTGAATGTACAAGTTAGCTCAATTCTATATTTCTTTGTTGAACTATAGAATGTCATTTTGGGAAACAACAGTGATGCCTTGGCCAATGCCTCCCTACTTCTGGGAATTGTGACATTCAACCTATGTCCACATAGCCAAAATGACATGCAGAGTTGAATTAATTAGCTGGCTATTTCAGATAAAATAACCCACTGCTGAGGAGAAAATAGGAGTCTGAGGCTAGAATTTTTTTTTTTTCAAATTGGCTAAATACAGCAGACCACTGACTGCTCAACTCACAGGATAATTGGCAACTCTTCTTTGTGGATGGAGGTGTCTAGTCTTAGTCTTTAAAATTTTCAAATTCTTGGGATAAATTCCTATTAGATCTAGAGTTGCTCTTTCCAAAAACCTTCCTCTTTTCCCGCTGAAATTAAACTTTTCCCCTCCTGATAGGTCAATCCTCTTTCTTTCAGTATTACCTAATTCAGCAAGATGGGATAAATTGATATTTAAAGTCATTCTCCCCCAAATGCCTCTTACAATAGAGAAGGAAAAAGAAAAGAGAAAGTCCTTTTTAATTTTAAAGCCTACCTCTTTTTATCTTTTCTAAGCAGGTAATGCCAACATCTATGAACTTCTTAGTAAGGGTTTTGGAGGAAGACAATTGTCCTTTCAAAGCAAACCAGACAAGTTAATTTCTTCTTGTGATTAAAAATAATTATGTGGACATTTTAAAACATGCCTGCGGTTGGTCACTGAGAATAAAAAGAAAATATCACGGTTACTGGTAATGAATGGATACCCCATATTTTTATACTATTTTTCAAGCCAAAATAATATAAAAGCCAAAAGTATATTCATGGATACCATGTTTGTCAGAATAATATGAAGGGGAAAACCTGGAAAACGGGTGGAATTAATCAGGTCTTGTTCAGGACTGGAACAAGAATAACTTGAGACTTGGTATTTAAAAAGGCAAGCTTATAGCTTATCTGACAGGGGAAAAGAGTCTATTCTTTGGAATTGGGAATGTCAAAAGTAAAATTTAGAAAAGGAAGAGGATGGCCAGGCAATTTGAAGTTACAGAGAAGAGCTTGTCGGAAATGGTGGGTTTTCCCTCTAGGAAGATAGAGAAATTGGACAAAAGAGTTTGAAGGAGATGCTTTCCTGGCTTTTTTTTCATTAACAAGGGTTTTCCGATGGGCTTTGTGGCACACATTTGAGAGTGTCCACTGAGCAGCACAGCCTTGCCACGTCTAAGATGCTGACATAAAGAGAACAGCAGGCGCTAGAGTAAAATTTACACTGATCTGGTCATAAATGCTTAAATGACAAATCCTTGGAGTTCATGTTTTCTTCCTCTCTTGGGTCAGCTTGAAACTAAGAAGCTCTATTTTAATTTCTTTATGGTACAAAGCTACCCAGAAATGAATATCTTGGGAACCTTTTTAAGCCGAAAACCAACAGAGCAGCAAATCTGTTAAAAGATGCATTTCCTATGTAACGCATGCTTAGCATGAAATGCCCTGAGTAGGACAATGAAAATCAGTGTAGCTTTTTAGAGGAAAGGGTCTGTTAACATTTTTGTATATCTGGTATTAAAAACAGAAAACTTTTTTGTCAATAGACACTGTCAAAGAAGTAGCAAAAAAACCCCCAACATTTCCCATTTATTTAAAGACATAAATACAAATCAAAATGGCATGGCATATTAAATCACTGGCAAAGTTATTATTATTTTTTTTGACAAAATGAAAATATACTTTGGAATCCACAGAGGGTCCAAAGCTTAGCAAGGAGGTCTTCCTAAATCATTTTACATTTAGGTTTGTACCTCCAGAAATGCTCAAGGAAATTGGCACTATTTGTTGATTCCACAAAAATATATTGTGTAGCCACTATGTTTAAAATGCTGTGGCAATAGCAAGATGAATCAGATAAAATCTTGCTGTCAAGAAATTTATATAATCATAGGCAAGTGAAGACAAAAATAACTAAAAGGTAATCTCTACAAGAAAAATACTTGGGATCAGGGATCAGAATGTACAATAATCAAAGATTTTTTTTAGCAGGTAATATAATGAAGAAGATGAAATTTGAGCTTCACTTTGAATACTAAGTAGTTTTTAAACAAACCAATGGAAGAGAAATTACCTTCCAGGCTGAGGGAACAGCATGGTCGATAGTCTTCTCTCTCTCCTGTTTACCACCTGAGCCCAGGACCTGACACACAGTAGGTGTTTAATAAGCATTTGCAGACTGACTGACTGAATGAATAAAGCAAATAGTTTATAAGCAAGAGCATAAGGCAAGGGGAAAGGAGATGAAGAAAATAAGGGGAATGCATGTTTTCCATAATATTCCAACATTGGTATTTAGATTTTATTCTCTAAGCAATGGAGAACCATTAAAGATTTTTATTTTTTTTTAATTATGTCATTTAAGCAAGAGATGAAGAACTGTGATTTTAAAATCATCAGCTTTACATTGTGACAGTATGTGTGTAGATAAATGTGGAAAAAGTGGCAGCAGAGGAATGAAAATCCCTCTCTGATGGATAAACTATAAAATAATCATTTGAAGGATCAGATCCAATCAACCACCTTCTATAGAAAAGGGAATCTTGGGCAAGGGCTTTTAAATTTATTAAATTTTTCATTTTTATATCTGTGTCTGCCTAGTAGACTATGCATTTTCCAAGGTCAGGAGACAGGTCTTGTTTGGCTTGGTATCTTAAGTGTCTTTTCATGCTTGATGTTCAGTCAAAGTCTGTGGAATAATTGAATGATCAAATTAATCCCCATATTCCTATTTTATGATTCCTCATCCCTAGGGACACAGCAATTATAAGTTTGCTAAAGAAATAGTTATGCCACCAAGAAAAGAAGTTGACTTTATGTATTGGTATCAGTGAGCCATGTAGTTTTTCATCTTCCTGTGATAGGTATATCCATTCTCCAGATGCTGAGAAAATCAGGTTTCTAAGCCTGTACAAGTCAGAAAACCAGATCCTTTACAATTACAATAATTTTGCATGATAAATGCCATCTTGTGATAGAATGAGAAGGTCTTTTCCAATGGCATCCTGGCCTCATCACACCTGCTTTTCCAAAGAGTTCAAATTAGAAAGATTGATAATTTCCTTACATTAAATGAACAGAATAATAAACAAATATGCCTGAGTTCCAGAAGGAACAATGTAGGTTAAATGGAAAGAAGAATTTTCTAACAACTGCCATGTACCTTTTTACCATATTTTGAGTTTCCTTCAGGGGTTATGAAATTTCATGTTTTGAGATGTTAAGAAACTGTCCTTTAGCATATGATGATTCGGGTAACCTAAAGGATATGGAGGAGGGGCACAGTCCATGCTTGCTCTTTAATTCCATGATATAGTAATTTTCTGTCCACTGAGTATGCTTTTCATGCTTTACCAAAGAATGAAAGCAAGCTTTACAAATGGATTGATAGTAAAACAGATGAAACTTCAGTAGCGGCCCCATTAGCCATGTCAATACAAGCTCATATACTGTGGAAAGAGAACATTTTATTAAATATCACCTGAAGACAGCCGAATAGAAAGCTGCAGAAAAAAAAATGGTCACTGAAAAATTTAGTGCTGAGGAACACACACTGTATTTTTCACCATTTGCCATATTTACTGAAAAATCAATGACAGATCTTCCATGGTGTGATGGTGGTGTGACAAACTCTTATAGGTTAACATCCTATTACACCAGTTCATTTGTGTAAAACTTTCTGCTGGATTGGCAAATATTGATAGCATTGTCAAATAGGAAACAAAAGCTAGGGTATTCCAAGAATGAGAAGGAAAGGGGCCTCTCTGAAAACGGTGATATTTATTTTATTTTTGTATGAATATTATGCTCCACAAAATATTTAAGATTATTTAAAAAAATACACAAAATCCAACAATATAGAACCAACACCCAACAAGATAGAAGCAACATTTAAAAGGGAGTAAAGGATGAGAAAATTAAAAACAAGTTGGAAGTGAGTGGTTTATGCATCAAATGTTGGGAGATTTTGAGTGATTTGGGCCACGGTGGTGGCTCTGAAGTTTTGTGCAGCCAACTTAAAGGAGCTCTGACCAACTTTATGATTCTCAGTGTTTAATGAAATATGAAAAAAAAAAATACAGGTCCTTGCTAATGAGTATTGTTTTTTTTTTTTTTTAGGTTCTGTAAATTTCTCCTATGATTTCTCAGAGAGAGAGTGAGAGAGCACTGGAATATTCTTACAATACTTTCACAATGAGCTTATTAATAATTTTCTGCTACATTACCTGATAAGAATTTTACCCCAAAGCACCAAAGTAATAAATCTTTGGAGGAATTAAGAGAATGTGCTTGAAGGGTTATGCTTCCTGTTGGAATGGCATAGTGAAAGACAGATTTTTAAGTATCCTGAAGACTGTATCCATCTTTGGGTTATTTCCTCATTCTTTCTCCTGTCTCATTTTTATTTTTTTCTTTCTCATTGAAGCTTTAGATTGTTAAGTATCTGGTCTATATAGCTGGTTAACCTGGCTGAGCCATATGCCTGAACTGTTAGTCCTTCTGGGAATAGGATTCACACACTTTTTTGAAATTCAAGGAGCCCAGCAAGAACATGTACCAGAATAGACAATCATTCTGCCACCAAGATTTTTCTCAAGAAGAGTCTACAGAGCAATATCTTTTTGACCATGATGTTCATAAGAAACCAAATTAATTTGGCAGCAACATGTCAGGGGGCAAATAAAAATGATTTATGCTTTCATAAATATTTCAGTGTGGACTGACAAAACCAAACCAAGTAACTGTAACTTCAATTTCTGAAATTTGTGTCTGAAAATTGATGGCACAAACATACCTGAGAGATGAGCATTTCAGAAATTAGGAACCACAGAAAAGAAAAATCAGGTGAAGAAAATATATTCAAGTCTCCTTAGCTGTCTGCTTGTTTGTCCTTCGTATACCTGCCATACCTCCAATTCTTTTTGTCAGTCTTATCTCACTCACTGTACTGGAGCACCATGGTGGAGTGATTGCATTGGATTATGTCCTAAATCAATTAGTGTCAATTTTGGGTGTATATTTTGGTAGGCAAATCAATGCTGAATGAACTAATGTTGCTTTTTTTTTTTTAGTTTCATTTACATAAGTAAAATCACTTTGTCACTTTAGGAATAATCAAAAGTTTTATTCACAAATTAGTTAAGTACTGAATTACAATGTTTGAATTATAGGTTTAAGATCTGGGAGGAGGAAAGAAGAAAAATTGGGGGAAAATTTGACTTGGAAAATAGAGCCTAAAAGTTGACAGAAGTAAAAAAAAAACACCTAACAATCTATTTTTCTATTTTTTCCTCATCATATTTCATATATTTGAAACAAAACAAAAGAAAACAACACACACACTCTTTAAAAATATTTGTTCAATATATGCCACCTGTCATTTAATCCTTTGTATGGTGGAGACAATAGGCGGGGAAGCGGATACATAGCCAAAGAAGTCCTTAAGAACTTTGGATTTTGTGCTGGTCCGATGTTATCAGTGCTGATGTGGACGAAAGGCGAGAAATGAAGGCTGTTGAGAGTGGAGTGGGGTTTTAAGCTTAGTAGGTTACTCATGGGTATAGGGCAGAGCAACTTTGGGAATTAGATGCATTTGCCCTGATCCTCAGTCGGTAAATGGGTATCCTTCCCTACAGTTTCAAAGTGGATCTGGCCGTGTTTAACTTCTCTCCCTGTGGGGGGCTAATCTCATAAAGATTTCAGCCACACAAGCAACAGTATCTGGGGTGTAATGATCACTTTGAAGTTTGTTTGCTCGCCAGTGCATTTAAACAGTTTAAATGTTGCAGGAATAGGATTAGATGCCCCAGTGAATTCATTTCATTTACCCCCAGCAGTGGTTTCCCAATACTATATGGGTTTTACATGGTATTAATTTAGAAGCATGCTGCTTTTGAAGATTTTCCCCTTCGCCCTCTCAATTTTCTATCTCTCTCAAGGTTTTGCCTAGGAAAATGTTGGAGGTCAGAGCTCAGTAGAAAGGGGCATTACTGTTATGCCTTAAGGGAATGCAAAAGATAATTTTGTGAATTATCTTCTAAAGTGTTAGCTCAGTAAGGCGAAAGAGAAGAAAACGAGAACAAAATTAAGGGTACTTTAAAACTTGTGCAAAGATTAAATAGAAATATTGAAGTGCTGTGCAGCTTGAATCTCCAAATCAGTCATGCCGTTTTAGCAGTGGAGAATTTTGAACCCTGGTTGCTGCACTGGCCAGGCAATGAGTTAAAGATTATTTTTTGAAGCTTTACTCCTTAGAAACTACAATGAATATATATCTTCCTCAAACATAACCCCAAAAATTGCATTTGAAAATAAGTGGTGACTTGTAGTGATAGAAGTTCTTTTATGCCAAATCCTAGCCGCAGTGGTTCCCTATAGCATAAAATAGATTTAGCTTCTCTATCTATGAACATGGAAGGAAAAAGTTCTCTGAGTTCCTGTGTCCACTGAGAAATGATCTCTGGGACCAGCAGTTCATGTGGCTGATAATACAGTACTTATGGAAAATTTCATGAACATGATCAAAATTTTCATGACATAAGAATAAATATTATTTTCAATTTCCACACTCTCCCAGGTAGCTCAAATGATATATTTTAGCTGAAGTAAAATTTTGGTTTCATGAAAATCCTTGGATTATTAAACCAGGGCTTGCCAAATAGATTTTATCTATATGTTTACTCTCTTTAGAGGATCTTAGAATTTTGTTGTTTATTTTTCTTAAAAACAAACTAGAAGTAATACATGCTCATTTTAGAAAACTCTGAAAAAAAATAGGAAGTTATAGAGAATAAAATAAGGATCACAGGTAAAATTCTATAATGTTGACAAAATAACTGTTAAAATAAAGATATTTCCTTTTCTTTTTTTCTATGTAGATTTTTACATATTCATGATCATACTATAAAAAATGCTTTCTTCACTTATAGCATGAACATTTTCTCATTTTATTAAAATTATTACCAAATGTAACTTTAATGTCTGCATAATATTTCATTAAATGAAAATTCTACAATTCATTTTAGTATTCCTTTTTTTGGACATTTAGACTTTCCCCAACCCCTAGGTCTATAGTTTCTATAGAAATAATTCTAATTACTTCATTAGGATGAATTTCTAAAACTGGGATTACTGGGCCAAAAGATCTGACCAGTTTAGAGATTCTGATATATATTGTCAAACTGTTTTTCAGAAATGTTCTATGAAATTATTAGGGAAGTTTAATGTTTTAAAATATGCTTATTAGCCTTTAGATGTTTTTTCATATTCCTTTTTCATTCTCCAGTCTTTTGTTTACTTTTCATTAGGAACATTTGTACTAAACTTAGTTTTTCTAAAGCTCAACATATTAGAGATATTACCTGTGGTGGTTTGAAGATGGATGTACCTCAGAAAAACATATTCTTACATTTAATCCATTCCTGTGGGTGTGGACCCATTGTAAGTAGGACCTTTTGAGGTGCCTACTTCATTTAAGGTGTGACCCACTTCATTCAAGATGGGTCTTAATCTAACTCTTACTGGAGTCCTTTATAAACAGAATTAGTACAGAGAGAGAGAGAGAGAGAGAGAGAGAGAGAGAGAGAGAGAGAGAGAGAGAGAAAGCATGCTACGAAAGCAAGATGCTAAAAGCAAGGAAACCAGCAGACATTGCCATGTGCCTTACCATGTGGCAGAGGAGCGAAAGACAGGGATTGCCATGAGCCAGTCTTTGGAAAGAAACTATCGCCTTGATGATGCCTTAATTTGGGCATTTTCATGGCCTCAAATTATAAGCTAAAAAATTCCCATTGTTTAAAGCTAACCCATTTCATGGTGTCTGCTTTGAGCAGCCAAGGACACCAAAGCATTATGCTTCTCTGTATTTGTTGCAAATATCTTCCCCTAGGTTAGGAATTATTATTATTTTATGCATCTTTCTTCACAGTCTTATTTTGCTTCTATAACATCTTAATAAAGCTGTTTAGATGACCATTTTTAGAGCTATATAGATGATTGAAATACAAATTATTTTGCTTTAGAGATTCTGAATGACTGCCTCAGTTTTATGGAGCAGCCATAAAGTTGCTAGAGGTGTGACAAAACATTTTTTAAGGGGATCAAATACATTTCAAAAAAGTTAGTCTTCACTGGAGATCATGCTTTGGTCATTCTACCTCCTAAACTTCCCCACCCCCAGCACTACCTTCTTTCTGCTGTTCCCTGAAAGAGAAAAGTTTTCTCCCATTAAAGTAGAGTGAGCAATCAATTGATCTTCTCTTCCACCGTCTGGTTAGATCACCTGGGGACTTGGGGCAGATTTCTTAGAGCATTGCTTGCTTACCACACACAAAAGTCTCTTCCTGCAGAAATGGTAACATCCCTCTACCTGATCTTATTTTAAGGCACTTGCAGCATTGTATACTTAGTGGTACAATGTATAGTCACCTAGGCAATGAGCTTGATACTCCTTATTCTGATCATACTTTTGTTTAGTTCACTAGAGCAGAATTAGCATAATCTCTCACTACAGTCATTTTATAATCATCTCATATGCTTAAGGAATATTCTAGACCTTGACTAATCTCTAATTTTTCTTGATGACCCAGAGGCCTTTAGGTGGGATCTGCTTTGGGCCTTGAGTTAAGAATTTGTCTTGCCCATAGTCAACCCCAGTCGCAATCAAGGTAAATTTTACCCTTACTTGATAACTGTACTTGATGTTTTGCTAGGCAGTTATAGAGACTTAATAGACAGCTTAATCTGTGCAGTTTTGTTTGGGGTGATGGAAAATTTTGGAAATGGATGGTGGTAGTACAACACTGTGATGATAATTAACAGCACTGAATTATATATTTGAATGTGATTAAAGGAGAAATTTTAGGTTGTATATATGCTACTAGAATTAAAAAAAAACAAGCAAACATAGGACTGTACAACACAGTGAACCTTAATGTAAACCATGGGCTCTATTTAATTATAAAAATGTTCTTTCCTCAATTGTAACAAAATGTGCCACACCAATGCAAGGTGCTAATAATAGGGTGGTATATGTAACTCTTTATTTTATGCATGATTTTTCTGTAAACCTACAACTTCTCTAATAAAGAAAGTAGACAGCTTGGATGATATGCCTAGATACCAGACTATTAGAAATATTTGTTTTCTTTCCTGTGGTTACTAATTTTGAATTTCTTTAAAATGTAATTATAAAGTATTCATTTACTCAGCTACAGAACTATTTGGAGGTTTATGTTTTAAGGTGAAAAGACCTGTTTCATGGTGTAACCTATGGGAGAGATTATGGAGGTCTTCAACTGTGCATGCTGGAGGACCAAACACCACTTAAGCTAGGCTCTGCTTCCTAAACAAGTATTTAATCTCCTCATTAAAGATATATGAAACTAAAAATCAATGACCACCGGTGGTTAGAGCGTTTTAGTGGAACTAATGGATACACCTTGTCTAACATTAGAAACTTCACTTGTGGTTTACAGCTCTACATGAGGAGAAAACAGGGATCTAGGAATAAAGTCTCTGGCTAGGGTCATAATTGGGCTGTGAGTTCTGGATAAGCAGGCCTCATAAATATGTAACATATGGAATAAAGTATTGCCAATTCACAATCTTTCACATAAATAGATATGGAGAACTCTTACTATAAAGCTCAAGATTAAAGCCGGCAAAATGTTGCTTGGATACATGCCCTATTGAGTCCCATTAGAAAGATTCTTAAATGTGCAAATTTAAATCTCTGACATGCTGACATCATGAACTATTCAAACTGAAAAGTATTTCACAAGACTTG